>QANZ01018700.1:123896-151257 GCA_003254925.1 Chamaecrista fasciculata
AAAAAAACCTATATATGATAAAATTTTAATTCAAATATTCATAATTAGGTTACAAAATACAATTATAACATTAATATATTAATACAATTTTCATAAATTAACATGAATTAATATAGAGATAATCAATTTTCATAATGTTCAACAATATAATATCATCAAGTGACATTTTATGATCACTTTCTCTATCAAATTTTGGTTCATAATCAACATTCTCTAATATTTGACCCATAATTATAAAAAAAGACCCAAAAAAAAAAAACCAGGACCGGTTCAACCGGTTTGCCTTCGGTTCAGGCCGGTTTCACCGGTTTTTGACCGGTTCAGCCCGGTTCTCTGCCTGCTCGGTTATTAAAACGACTCGGACCGGCCTAATGGCCGGTTCAACCGGCCGGTCCGGTCCAGTTTTAATAACTATGGTCGTTACAGAAGAAAAAGAAGCCAAAAAAAGTGGAGTAAACTAACAATTTGATTTTTGAAAGATTACGGAGATGACAATTTAGTCCTTAAAAGATTAGTATATATATTTAGTCACTGAAAAATCAAAACAATATACTTTTTAGTCCCTAAAAAATTAAAACAGTACACTGTTTAATTCATAAGAATGACTAATTAGTATGCTATGTTAATTTTTTAGAAACTAAATTATATATTTTGTGATCTTTTAAAGACTAAATGGCCAAATTGCATTTTTGTTCCCATAAATTTTGCTAAGGTCTCAATTTGGTCCCATAACTTTTTTGTTGCACTTTTGGTCCCCATATCTTTTGCTCAAGTTGTAAATTTGGTCCCGTGTTACACTTTTAGTTCCATATCTTTGGGTCATGTTGCAGAATTAGTCTTATATCTTTTAGTCAAGTTGTAGAATCGATCTCATATCTTTAGGTCAGATGCAGAATTGGTCTCATATCTTTGGATTAAGTGGAACTAGTGGTGAAACTTTTTGAAAAAATATGGGACCAATTCTGCTACCTGGCCAAAAGATATGGGATCAAAAGTGATACGGGACCAAATCTGTAACTTTTTGCAAAGATATGAAACTACTAAAAGTGCAACAAAAAAAGTTATGAGACCAAATTGAGAATTGAACAAAAGTTATGGGACCAAAAATATACTTTGACCAGACTAAATTATTAATTTACTTAAAAAAATGGCGTTAGTTGAAAGGTCTTTTCGGTGATTTTCTTAAAATAAACAATTAATTGTACCATTTAAGTTAAATATGCTTTCAGCTTTGCCTTTGCGTTATATTTTTCTCAAATTTCCCTTTGTTTTCTTCTTTCCTCTTTGACTTTATTCACAAGCATTTAATGCTTTATGGTTTTCGCAATTCACAAATCGTCGGCTGTCTAGCCGTTGCAATGAAAGCCACTTATACCTATCTTTCTTAAATAACAATGATCGAATATATAAAAATACCATGCACTAATGCTATATTTTTTTAATTATTTTTTAAAATATGCAATTAAAATTCAATAAATTTTTACTTTTGAAAATGGTATAAATAATATATATATCTTTTCTACTATATAGAATTTTAGAATTAAGGACAGAAGTTGCAAAAAATTAAATAAGAAATAATAGCTGAAATTATATTTTAGTCTCTATCCACTAACTTATTTACTTTTTCTTTTATAATTTATTCTCTCTTGAGTTTCTTTCTCATTTAGTCGTTCACTATTTATTTTATCCTCAATATTAGTTTCTTTACTTAAGTTTTAACTAAATTGAGTATGTAATAATATTAATTGAAGATGTAATTCTATTTGTTGATAATATGTACATTAATGATTATATAACTATTTTTTTATTATTAAGGTTAATCATTATCAATAACTTTCATATATTTTAACATTTTATAAAAAAATATAGATTTTTAATTATTTTTTATATGTCCACATGGCAAATATCTTCCAACTTAAATTTACGCTTAGGCTCATTCAATCGCATAAATAAGATGATAACAACAAAACAAAGGCGATAACTAAAAAATGATTTGAAAAAAGATTTACGTCAGGTTACCAATGAACTTTAGTCGCATCTTGACTGGTCAACAACTTAACAACTTCAACAACAACAGTGATGTTGCACGATAACCTTCGGTGAACATGCAACTAGGGGATATATGGGAGATCATTTAGGTTTGAATTTGGGAATTATCAAGTGTGTTTGGAAAGTTTACTGAAGCTTCAAAATTTTTAGGGTTAAAAAATTTGGATTTGGGTTAACTTTCGTATGATTTATTTCTTAAGTTTGCTGGTCCGGTTTGGTTGAGGTGATTAGGATGTTAGAGTTACAATTATCCATGTCATATCAACACTTAACGTTCATGTCATCAAGTTACTTAATGAGTAATAACAGAGGGACTAAATAGTTGACGACTATGAGAAATTACAGACTAAATAGCCTATTTCAATAATTAAGAGATCAATTTTGATGGTTTTTTTTATGATTGATGGTTGATCATGTAAACTACCTTGATTATATTATATATATTTACTACCAAAAAGAAATCACTATTATATTTTATTCCTAATAATAAACACACAAAACCGTGTTTTTTGGGTTGTTCAAGATCAAGATGTGTGAAAGATACACATTACTAATAATTGATTTGTTTTCAAATAAAGGAAGAAATCCAAACAGATTTGATGAATACTGTGGACAATACACACACCCAAGGAGTCACCAACCAAAGCTTATAAGCATTTTCAATTCTTATTTTATAGAAACTTGAAAACGAAACGAATAATCAAGAACACTACCACATATATAGATATATAAAAGGTCAAAGTGTACTTTCGATCCCATATCTTTTATCCAGGTCTCAATTTAGTCCTATATATTTTTTTGTTGCACTTTTAATCCCATATCTTTTTTGTTGCATATTTGATTCCATATATTTGCAAAAAGTTTTATTGTTTGTCCTACAATATGAAACTTTTTGTCAAGATATGAGACCAATTCTACAATTTAACCAAACGATGTGAGACTAAAACTGCAACTTGATCAAAAGATATAAGCAAAACTGCAACTTGACCAAAATATATGAGACCAAAACTGCAATAAAAAAGACACGAGACTAAATTGAGACCTGAGTAAAAGATATGACACCAAAAGTACAACAAAAAAGGATATGAAACCAAATTGAAAACTGAGCAAAAGCTATGAGACCAAAAGTACATTTTGAGCTATATAAAAATAGTATTAATTATCTTACAACTATTGCGATAAAGTGCTTACAACTTCTGTGGCTTTGGATTCTTGTGTGCTTGCCAGCTTTACTTGGCGACATGGCTTGCATACCCCAAAAATCATTAAGGAAATAAATAAATTAATTACAAAAAAAAAAAAAAAAAAAATTTCAACTCTCACTGCATCATCTTCTTTTTTGGTTTTCTGTGTATGGAGGAAGAATTTCTTGGACAGAGATTGATTCACAGAAGAGAGAGAAAGATGAGAGAGAATCGGGGGATTTTGCTGATGATGTTCATCAGCACCTGCATTCTTTCTTCGATGATGATTTTCGTCAATGGAGCCACAGATCCAACTGATTGTTAGTCTCTTCTTTGACTTGATTTTCTAATTTGCTTGTTTCGATGGTGTTTTGAGAATTCCTGTTCATTTTCTTGTACTTGGATGCATTACATTACTTGGATGCATTGCATTAGTTTGACTGAAGTTAATTTCATCTTCTTTTGCTCTTTGGCTTACTTCTCTGAGCTTTAAATCAAACAGCTCTGGTTAATTGTATGTAGATTAGTTTAATACATTGTTTTAAGGAAGTTCATGTACTTCGTTTGTTGAATCAGTGAGAAGTTTTCCAGCTGATCTACCTTGAGTGGTGCTTTAATTTGCTCGTCAATTCCATCTCGAATTCTTATTTTCATTGAGATTTCGACAATTTCAATTTTCCTCGAGTTAAAAGAAATAGAAATCTCAGGAGTTTGAGCTGTATGTTCTGTAGAGTATATTGTCGGTTCACGATTTTTGGGATTGTTCAAATCTTCGTCGGCATCGCTTTGGAAGGATATGAAATTCAATTTTATGTTCAATTGAGTTAAATCGATCGTACCACTATATATGGGTTGTCTTTAGGTTTTCCCAATCTTTTTTCTAACCCACTGATTGGCTAAAGTAAATTTCTATTGTACTCTTAATACTACAAAAAATAAAATCTTAGAAACTCTGGAATAAGTTTGAGGTTTTAAAACTAGCACCCGCTTCCTCCGTTTTGGTTAATCCAATGTCAAATTTTTGATGTGACAGTACGGTTTTCCTTTTGTCAAATTTGCTTCTTAAGGCGTTGAATGTAAATTTCGAAGGAAAGAACATGCCTGTGATAATTGCTAGGTACAGTAATGATTTTTGTTACGTCTAATATATTTCTGTGTTACAGTTTTGAGGTTCAAGTTGGTTTTCTTGGTGTTATGTTGACTGATGATGCTTAAAGGAACTTAGAAAATTCTAAAATGATTACCATCAAAAGTCAATAGTCAATATTTCCTTGAACACCCCCAAGATGACCTAATAACTATCGAGGAAGGTACTAAACTCTAAATCAGATGTGCACTGACATGGTAGCTATTTTAAGGTGTTACAACTTACAAGCCACTGATGTTAACCTTAGGACATAGTAGTGCCACTTTGGAATCTTCAAACTTATACTCCCAATTGTTTTGGGGCTTATATAGCATATTTTGTACCACCATACCTCTGATATGGGCTTTGAGGTAACACACATGAAGTGATTTTATTTAAAACAATTAAATTAGTTTTTTTCTTTGTGGTTTTTTTTATAAAAGAGAGTGATCAAACTTTTGTAACCCTTGAACCAAACCCCCACCCACCCAACCACCTGATCTAGCCTTAGTTGGCAGCCATATGAAGTTTCTCAATTGTCATAGTCACTGAAACTCAGTAGCTCTTTTAAGGCATGATAAAGCTTCAGGGCTTTTCCACAAACACACGGACACATATTCAGATAGTTGCTTCATTTAATTCATATCTGAAATACTTCTGTACTCATTATCATCATCTTTTTGATTAATCTTTTGGTTTTAATGTCTCCATGTTTATCCCGTAGTATCCTTTGTGGCACTATGAAAATATGTCGTGTTCACTAATGCCAACTGTCTTAATTCTGAATACTTGATGTTTGATGCAGTATCTGCTTTAAAGGATTTTTTTAGTGGTATGAACTCACCATCCCAGCTAGGTTGGCCTACAAATAGTGATGATCCCTGTGGACAGTCATGGAGTGGAATTTCTTGCTCAGGTGACAACCGAGTCACAGAAATGTAACATCTCACTCTACCTTGGACCTTAATCACTTGATTCTTAAATTTAATTATGTTTGGTGTTGATTTCTGATGAAAATTCATTTGTTACTCATCAGTAAGTTACCCAATCGTGGACTTTCTGGTAATTTTGGCTTCCATTTAGACACGATGACATCTGTGACCGTCCTGTAAGATTAGCTGATCTCATTTTCATATCTGGTCTTTTAGTGCATTTTTACTTTTGAAGTGACCTTGTAAATTTTGCAGAGATATGAGCGGCAACAATTTTGGAGGCAACATACCATACCAACTTCCTCCAAATTTGCAGAAATTGTATGTTTCTATATACATGTCATTACTAGTTATTTTCTGCACTTCTATAATATTATGACATATTAACATTCTTTTTCCTTTGTAAATGCAGAAATCTTGCCAATAATCAATTCTCTGGGGGTTTACCATATTCAGTCTCTAAAATGACTTCTCTTACATACCTGTGTGTAATATCTTCTTCATTCTTCATAATTATAGCTTATCATCCTCCTTCAGAAGCAGTTGGAGTAATTTTTTTTAATACCTCTTATTTTGGGAGTGTAGAAATGTTGCTCACAATCAGCTACAGAATGGACTTAGTGACTATTTTCAGGAGCTTTCTTCTCTGTCCACATTGTGAGATTTCATCCTGTCCTTCAACTACATAAATGTATTCTCAATGAATGTCAAGATTAAGATTTTAAACTTTTTCATCCTCAACATAATTTTATGTTTTTAGTTGTGCATTTGATCACCATTCTGCACTGGCAATTTAATCCTTATCTTTGCTTCCGTTAGCATGCTTAAGTTGTTTTTTAGTATTATATCTCTGTCAATAATGCCCTGTATATGTAGGCTGTTTCGCTATATCTCGTGTCATGTAGTTTTAAAAGTTTCAAAAAGCACAAGCTTTTCAGTTTTTCGCATTTGACACTAACTTTCTTTTGGCCTTAAAATGTATTGCTTGTGCAGGGATGTCTCTTTCAATTCTCTGTCGGGCGACCTCCCTCAGAGTTTTAGCTCACTTACAAGCATGAACAAGATGTAAATGTCTTATTTATTTTTATTCTAGCTGCTAATATTTTGCATGGTGTTAATTGTATTTTGGATTTACTTTGTCTACCTTTCCTCAGGTATCTGCAAAACAACCAGTTTACAGGCACCATAAATGTCCTAGCCAATCTGCCTCTTGATGATCTGTGCGTTTCTTTCAAATCAATATTAACATAGTAGGAGTGTACTTTCCACGTTATTACTGAAATACCTGAAAACAAGTAATATTTATTGTCTAAAATGCTCCTCAGGAATGTGCAAAACAACCATTTTACAGGCTGGATACCAGAACAACTGAAAAGCATAAACCCACAGTAAGCTATGTTGTTATGAACAATTGAGTTACTATCAATCTGATTTTCTGAAAAATTTAAATAATTGCTCAAACTTAATTACAGGACATCGGGTAATTCATGGAGCACAGGTGCTGCACCCCCTCCACCTCCCGGGACTCCTCCTGCAAGTAGGAACCGAAATCACAAGTCTGGTGGAAGTAACTCTCCTTCAGATGATGGCACCAATGGAGGAGGCAAAAAGTCTGGTATAGGAGGTGGCGGTATTGCTGGAATTGTGATCTCCATCCTTGTTGTTGGGGCAATAGTAGCTTTCTTTTTGGTGAAAAGAAAATCCAAGAAGTCATCTTCTGATATAGAAAAGCTTGATAATCAGCCCTTAACTCCTCTTAATAGAAGTGAAGTTCATGGTAAAGTATTGAATTTTTGTGTTCACGCCTTATAAAATTATTTGTCACTCTTATGATGAGGAGGTGGTCTTTTTCCTGCTTTTTATACAATTATAATCATAACATTTCTACTTTTTATATTAAAATATTCGTTCTCCATACCACGTTATATTTGCAGCAAGCACGTGCATTCTTCTTTTCATGTTTTCCCTCTACAAATGAATTATACAATTTTGGTGCACAATATGTTCTATAGAACTAATATAGTAGAAACTATCTAGTTATTGTTATGAAATTATACCAATCTTTAGAGCAAAAACATGAGTGGATAATCTTTTCTCATTACTATCAGTAATCTGTTCTTACCATATCAAAGGAAACAGTTTAAATTACTCCTCGAGTTGTGTGCTCTTGCAAAGATTGACATATCTATTGAAATGCAGAAGTGAAATCTGTGCAAACTCCCTCTGTAGTTGACCTGAAGACTTACGATACTGCGTCCTCAATAAATCTTAAACCTCCACCTATTGAACGCCATAAATCATTTGATGAAGATGAAATTCCAAAGAAAGCCGTTATCAACAAGAAAACTGCAAAAGCTCCTGAAAATGTGAAATCTTATTCTATAGCAGACCTACAGATTGCCACTGGAAGCTTTAGTGTGGATCACCTCCTCGGAGAGGGATCTTTTGGACGTGTTTACCGTGCTCACTTTGATGATGGAAAGGTATCCTTTGTTCCTTACCTGTTATTTCCACTACACTACTTTGGCAAATTTTGGTAGCAAAGACATTTCCATAGTAGTGTTATCCT
Organism: Chamaecrista fasciculata; assembly: GCA_003254925.1. NCBI lineage: Eukaryota > Viridiplantae > Streptophyta > Magnoliopsida > Fabales > Fabaceae > Chamaecrista > Chamaecrista fasciculata. The sequence continues at coordinate 131,757 of QANZ01018700.1, forward strand.
ACTTCATGTTTTGCCTATAAGTTGACTGATTGAAACAGTAACCATTCATGCATGCATTTAGCTTCGAACACCTTAGGTTGTATTCAGTTTGGATACATTTTAACTCTACAAGTTGATTGAGAAGATTGTTTGAGAGTAGGATTTGTTTTATTTTGGTGGGGTGGTGGGATGGGAGAAGGGCAAGGGTGGAGAGGGTGGTTTGATCATCTTAACCATTAATTTGATGTTTGAAAGCTATTGCATGGGTTAGGATGGTTTCAAATCCATTCTCCACTTGGATTCTTTAGGTTTGCTTCTTTAACCCTCTCCATGCTTATTTCTTGAAAAGGTTTAACATCTCAAAAGTAATATTGAAAGTTTCACCCTTCTCCACCTCACTAATAAAGATGTAACTTCCAATATGTGAGGAGTGGATTTCAATTCGTTCATTTTTTTTTTAAAATAAACTTTGAATCAGTGGAATTGATTGACTTCCCCACCTCATTCCACACTTCTCTACCCCACCCATAATGACCACTGAACCTATTTCTCTTCAAATATTCCAATTAAGCCCCCTATCTTTAACACCACCACCCCTAAAAGTATAAGGAAAGAAAAAAAAAATCAGCAGTGTAGTCTAAGTCCATGTGTATTACCAGTTTTCGAATGAATGTCATGAATCCTTTTACAATTGACCAATCTTTATATCTAAGCATGTGCCTGATAGATATTTGTGGTTTTGACCTTTTCTTTTTGGGTGAAAATATTTGCAGGTTTTTGCTGTCAAGAAAATAGATTCATCTGTCCTTCCCTATGATTTCTCTGAAGATTTTACCGAAATCGTTTCACATATCTCACATTTACATCATCCAAATGTGACAGAGCTTGTTGGTTATTGTTCAGAGCATGGACAGCACCTCCTTGTCTATCAGTTTCATAAAAGTGGATCACTGCATGACTTTCTTCACTTGCCAGATGAATATAGCAAACCATTAATATGGAACACCCGTGTCAAGATTGCTTTGGGGACTGCACGAGCTTTAGAGTAAGTTCTTATTGGGTAAATGTGTTTTGAAGATCCTGGTATTTTGTTTTTAGGAAGATCCTGGGTAAATTTTTTTATGATGTTTTCTTGACCTTGCAACTCCAGAATTTCAACGACCTATCAAGTTCAGCTTGCCCCTCGCTTTTACCTTTTTCTCCTATTTTTCATGTTTTATATATTTTTCTTAATTTCCTTCATAGTTTGCATTCTGTATCTCTTTTTTTTTTCTTTTGATCAAAATTAAGGTTTCTCCTGGGTTTGTTTTGTAAGTGATAGATAAACTGTTTATGGTATTATTTACATTCACTGATGAAAGGAATCCCTCCCTTATTGTCAGTTTCTGCCCTCTCTGCCAGTTTTCATTCCTTCAGATTTGGCCCAAGTCCTGTTCCCCTTGAGCCCACTTCCCCTCATCTTTTCTTGTTCTTCCTCTGATAGGTTTTAAGGACAGTTGGCCCATCAGTAAGATGCATTTTTCTAAGCCGTCTGCAAAACTTCATTGTGAAAGACATATAAACTAATTATGTCCTGAAACTCAAATGCCTGGATTTTTAATCAATCCAATGTTCTAATCTTGAGATTGTAGTGGCAGAAAAATATATTTTGGACTTTTTGATCTAAATGTTTGCAATGATACTTCAAATAATGTATACTCACTCAAGTTTTTTTCTAGGTACCTGCATGAAGTTTGTTCTCCATCAGTTGTTCATAAGAATATTAAGTCAGCCAACATATTGCTTGATGCAGAGCTGAATCCTCACCTTTCAGACTCTGGATTAGCAAGCTATATTCCAAATGCAGACCAGGTGCGTTAGAAAGTTTTGCAACTTTATGTGGAGAGTCTATTGCTTTTTTAATTGTATTTCATGTAAGAAAAGTTATGTTTGGTCGTAATATTGTTGATGACTGGGATGGTATTGGATGCCCAAGTTTAACATATCATATAGTACAAGCCACTTTTAGGGGAGGGTTCGCCAAGGTTGCATGGCTCTCATTATACCGTCGTATTTTTTTTTTTTTCCCATTTTTATATCTTGTGAGGTCTTGCTGCTTATTCTCATGCACTTCTTGCTGTCCTTGTTCGTTCATTAAACTTCTATTCTTCATGGATGTTGCTAAACATTACAACATTGGGGGAAAAGAAAGAAACATGTCACGTTCAGGTCTTTCATTGTAGTAGTCGCCACTTGCCAATTTTTATGAATAGGAATTCAAGATCTTGCTGACCATATAAATTCATCAAATGTATGAAAGCTGCAACTCTTGAAATTTAGGAAGGAAAACTTGCATACTGGACAAGTAATGTAATTTCGTTAGACTTTACCATAGATATCAATATTGCACAAGATGCATGTGACTTTTACACATTGACAGTTGTCAGTTGGATTAGACACCAAAATTGTTAGAAGTTCTTAATTTTCATCCTATATTCAGGTCTTAAACCGTAATGCTGGATCTGGGTATGATGCACCTGAAGTTGGCTTGTCTGGTCTTTATACTCTGAAGAGTGATGTCTACAGCTTTGGAGTTGTTATGTTGGAGCTTCTCAGTGGACGAAAACCGTTTGACAGGTAAATTGATTAATATAACCTTTGATGTGACATTTTTGACACTCATAGGCACATCTCTGCTTTTGTAACATGTAGGAATATACATCTAAACTAGAATAATTGAAGTATGACCTAGCTTCAACATCAGCTTTTTTTCTTTTTTAAAAGGACTCTAGTTTGATCATGACAATTTCCTTGAATAATAAGAAACAATTCAGAGTAATTTTCAAATTAAAGAAGTTACAGACTTATTTCTAGTGTTCTCATTTGTTATGGTCAGAAAATTTGTTTGCACTGTTTCTCTTAAACTATCCGCGAACCACATTTATGTCTTATGATTCATAATTATCATGATTATTTCTGAAATTAAGGGGGAAAATCTGAAATTATATGCTATTCTTGATATCATGGAAGAAATAGCAGTCTTAACATTTTTCTGGTTGTTAAAACATTTCCTAACAGCTCAAGGCCAAGATCTGAGCAGTCTTTGGTTCGATGGGCAACACCTCAACTCCACGATATTGATGCATTGGCTAAAATGGTTGATCCTGCTCTGGAGGGGCTATATCCTGTCAAGTCTCTTTCAAGGTTTGCTGATGTCATCGCTCTTTGTGTTCAGGTAATTTCAGTCACGTTGCACTTGACATTCTTGTTCTTTTTTTTTTTTGAAATCATCAAGTGCTTAAAATGTAAGACCTATTTTGAAAGATTCAGTAACATGTTATTTCAATCAAAATGTCCCCTTTTCCATTTGAGAATAAGCAGGAAACTTTCTATACATTTCTGCATAGGAAAAAACTTATATAAAGTTTCTTATATGTTTGCTTTAAGATTTTTTTAATCTTAAGCTTTAATTACATTCTCTCTTCAACGATTGATTGGCGAAAGGTTACTTTTTATACTCTTGCTATCATGATTTGGTCTTGCAAAACAAATTTATCACATGTCTTATTTTGATTGGAGAACCATAAAGCAGAGATATAGAGAACCTTATGTATCTTCTGCATGATGAACTGTGTTGTTTTGTTTCTAACTGTAATTTTGGCGCAGCCGGAGCCTGAATTCCGACCACCGATGTCAGAAGTAGTTCAAGCATTGGTTCGGTTGGTGCAGCGAGCTAACATGAGCAAGAGGACATTTGGAACTGATCAAGGAGGAACCCCACGAGGAGGCGATGAACCAGACACACCAGACATGTAAATTGGCACAGTATCAATCTGTGCTTGTACACTGGCATATAGAGAAAAGTATTTATTTTTTGTTTATTTTTTGTTTATTTTTAGCCCTTCCACAGCTTCTCTTTCCGGAGTTGGATTGATTTTTCACATTTGATTAACAGAGTTAGACAATTGGTGGAGAATGATGTTTGAGCAAAGTTCTTTCAATTTGATGTAAGTTCCAAAAATAAAAAGGGTCCAAAATTGTAACTCTCTTCAGAGTGCTGGTTGTCTTTATACCTGTCTCTCTTACACTGTTACACACGTACTTGCATTTTTCTGTGGACGTTGTTAAATTAATGAATATATGACTGCTCATTTTGTAACAATCTTAGGAATTTTTACAAGCACATTGCAGGGCAAAATGATACATGAACATTTTGTAACAATACTCATATTGTTCCGTGTTGGTCTCCAAACTATCACATTTGTTCCATTTTGATCCCTAAAATGTGATTTTCTTGTGTTTTTGTCATTATTTTTAACCTTGACAATTGAGATGGATTATTTCTCTCTCATGTGTCTCAACAACTTATAAATGAGTTGACAAAGAGAAAAAATAATTTTTGTTTAGTCATATATTGGAGATAAAAATCAACTCCATAGTTTTAGGACCAAAATAAGGCTTTAACCCCTTTTGTTTTATTTAATTTAGAAGCCAGACTTTGAAAGAACAAAAACGTTGAGATTCATATGTGCAATAACATAAATTACTATATAGAAGAAAGTTTCATGGCAAATACCTAAGATTTATAGTCTTTATAATGTATTATATATATATATATATATATTGTTTTTTTTATACCCACCAAACAAATTAACAGATAGCAGAAAACAAGATGTACAATTTGTCCCTAATGCCAGCATTTGACTCCCCTGAACCCCAGAAGCTAGCTAACTTACCCACCAGAGCATTATTACATAAGAGAACAGAGAATTCCACATCAGTAACCAAAAAATATAGGTCAAAGTCCCAAATTAGTCCTTTTTGTACGAGGTAGATTTCAATTGGTCTTTTATCTTTCATTTGTTTTAGATTGGTCCTACATGTTTCCTTGATGTTTCAAATTGATTCCGGACCTACTTTTGAAATGCGATTTCACTTTGTTTATTGACGATCTTAACTGGATAAAAAAAGAACTCTTCAAGAATTAGTATATAGTTTCGAACTAGTGACATCTAGACTTGAAATGTAAGAGATATTATTAATTTTACTTGTTTGACCGTGAAACGAGTTATCCACTTTTGAGAAATGATTTAACCTTTATAGTCCCAAAATCCTCGTAAAAAAAAACTTGTAGCTATGAATTTGTTGCATTTGAGTTTAAAATGAGAGAGATATGACTACATTTAATATTTTTGGGGCTAATTTAAAACATCATGAAAATATATAGGACCAATTCGAAACAAATGAAAGATAAAGGACCAATTTAAAATCTACCCCATCCCTAAGGGACAAATTTGACTCTTTGGCAAAAAATATGTCTTTCATCAGCCGTTTCTCATGAAGATCTCTGGAGATAGAAGTTTTCCAGATGATATTTTTTTTTTAATTATCAACTGTACTTTTAACATATAGAGTAATTTTAAAATTTCAAAATTATAAAGTTATATAATTTAAGTACCTGAATAAAAATGAGAATAATCTACTCAAATCGCTTAGAAGTAAAAACGATAACTTGCAATAAATTTAAGATAGTTTATTATTGGGTGCAGTCAACCATTTGTAGAGCTTCATTCTTCAAAATTATAAATAGCACACGTAATTGTCAAATGGTTCACTTATTTTCTCTCAATCCTTTAACTGAATTGAGCATTAGAAGAACATTCATATCATTTTGTGATGCTTTTGTTTGCATTTTTTTTTCTAACATTCTATAATCGAGTCAAATTTTCATGCATCAATTTCGAAACTCAAAATATTGGAAATACAGAATTCATGGAACAGTATGAATGTTGGAATAGTATGTAAATTATTGATCTGGACCGTTCATCAGAATAATTATATATTAAATTATTCTAATGGACGGCCCAAATTAAATAATTTACATACTTCACCAAATCTGTAATGTAGCTGATCCGTTTCCGAACAGTGTATGTCTCATTCCCATACTAGTAGCACCTACCTACACGTTCACAAAGCGATCAACCTGAATACTAATGGTATATTGAATTGATAATAAAAGAAAGAGTAATAAATTACATAAAAGGCCACGTGGTTTGACCCTTTTTCAGATAGGGTCCATGTTGTTTAAAAAGTTTCAAATTGGGGCCTGTGGTTTCCTGTTAGCAAATAGGGTCCTGAGGTTTTTTTCCATCCAAAATTTAACAGAAATTTTAGTTAAAATACTATTTTAAGTCCTTAACTATTAACATTTATGCTTTTTACTCCCTAAAGGACTTTAACACAAAACAAAGAAAAGTTTCATACTAATAAATGAAATTTCACCTTCTTCATTCATCTTTCTCTCTTAGTTTCGTTTTTACAACGCCTCCCAATCATCTTCTTCAAGCTCTTCAAAATCCCTTCTACCTCTGAAGAATACAAAGTTCTAAGTTCTAACACGTACATATTATAAATCCATGTCTGTTGTTTTATTTCTCAAATTCAGGTTCAAATTTCTCAGAATCCGCCGCCATGGAAGTAGACCAAGATGGGGCCGAAGAGTACCTCTTCAAAGTCGTCAAAATCGGCGATTCCGCCGTCGGCAAATCCAACTTGCTCTCTCGATACGCCCGCAACGAGTTCAATCTGCACTCCAAGGCTACCATCGGCGTCGAGTTTAAGACTCAGAGCTTGGAAATTGATGGCAAGGAAGTCAAGGCTCAGATTTGGGTACCGCCGGCCAAGAGCGATTCCGTGCCGTCGGTGCTCTCATTGTCTACGATATCAGCCGCAAAACCACCTTCGACAGTGTCGGTCGCTTGCTCGATGAGTTCAAGATTAAGCGTTTTAACCTATAATGCCTAATTTGTTCTTTTCTAGTTTCTTTGATTTGGTTTGATTGGATGATTGTGATGATAGTTCCCAATAACTAGATCTGAGCTTCATTATGGCTTTACTTGGCTTCATTATGAAGAAAATAAGAAATACAAGTTTCATTGAATTTGATTCAATAAAACCCCTTGTATTTCAACTCAGTTCTAAATGCAAGTACTGGATTCATGGGTATCTTTTATTGCCTGCTGATCAGACTGTCATGCTCTCTAATGTCTATGGTCCCCCCAAACGACATAAAAGACACAAATTATGGGATTTTATTGAATCTGTAGACCCCTCGACGAAGCCTTGGCTTCTCATAGGTGATTTTAACCAAGTATTCTTCTCGAGTGACAAGTGGTCCGGTAGCTCCAAATTTAAAAGTAACACGAAACCTTTAGACGTTATGCAATCGAGACATCTTATAGATATTGTCTCTAAAGGAAACCAATATACTTGGAGCAATAATAGGAAGCAGGACCAGAGAATTTATGAAAAGCTGGATAGGGGCTGGTGTAACTCAAATTGGATGGATCTTTTCCAGCAAACTTGGATTGAAGTTATGCCCATAACTGGTTCTGACCATGCCCCTATTTTACTCCATACGGAGGGACTTGACCTGAAAATTAATCGCAGATTTCTTTTTGAAGAGATGTGGCTTACTCATGAGGACTGTTGAAAGATAGTAAGTAGTGTCTGGTCTGATAATGATAGTAGTCAAGGATCTGTCGCCTATAGGTTTGTGGACAAAATTAAAAGGACCACGGCAAAGCTGAAGTGGTGGAATAAACACCATTTTGGAAACCTAAAAACAAAAATCAATGACACTGAAAAAGCCCTTGCGGATATTCAGGAAGAGATTACTAAAAATCCTTCTCAAAATCTTTTTAGTGAGGAGAGGGGTCTAAGGGCTAAACTGGAGTTTCTCATACAATGTGATCAGATTTTTTGGGCCCAAAGAGCTAGACAGATGTGGTTAATTAACGGAGAGAGGAATACCAAATATTTCCACTCAGTAGTCAAACAAAGGAGAAGTAGAGCTAGAATTGTCGCCATCCAAGACCCTTCTGGCAGTTGGAACTGGTGTGAAAATGACATTCTAAAGGCTGCTAATAGCTATTTTAAAGACCTTTTCACAGTTCCTGATAATTGTAGGCTGGAAGACAAAGCAAAACTGATACAGGATTCCCAGATTGTGAAGCTAACACCTGAGCATATTGACATCCTTAATAGACCCTTTACGACCATGGAGATTGAGACGGCTGTTTTCCAAATCAATGGCCACAAAACCCCTGGCCCTGATGGCATTCCTGCCATCTTTTACCACCAATATTGGCCTGTGGTTGGAAAGGATCTTATTGCTATGGTTTCCTCTTTTCTTAACAGAGGCTTTTTACTGAAGGAGCTCAACCAAACCATCATCACTCTCATTCCTAAAGGGGATCACCAGGAGAGTTTCAAGGACTTCAGGCCAATAAGTCTTTGTAACGTGGCATATAAGGTCATCTCCAAAACCCTTGCTAATAGATTACAACAAATTATAAGTGATGTGATTACTCCTTTCCAAAACGCCTTTGCAAAGGGTAGGCTGATTAGTGACAATATTTTGATAGCTCACGAGCTCATCAGATATATTAGGCGATGTAAGAAAGGTAAGAGTTACTGGGCAAGCTTGAAAATTGATTTGCTCAAAGCCTACGACAAAATTTCATGGGATTTTTTGGTGGAAGTGTTAAAAGAAATGAATTTCCCCGCACATTGGATCCAACTAATTCATCAATGCATTTCCACTACTTCCTTCAGAGTTCAGGTAAATGGCAATTTATCTGAGCCTTTTTGTCCTAAGGCAGGACTCAGGCAGGGAGATCCCATTTCCCCGTACCTGTTCATCCTCTGTATGAATATCCTATCAGGTATGCTCATTAAGGCTCAGCAAGAAGGATCCCTCAAGGGAATTAAAATCTCTAGACAGGCTCCCCCTGTCAATCATCTCATCTATGCAGATGACATCTTGCTGTTCTTTAAAGCGGACTTAGTGTCATGTAACAGATTCAAGGAAATCTTCACGTCTTTTGGGCAAGCCTCAGGCCTAGTGGTCAATACGACCAAATCAGACATCACCTTCAGCCCCAATACCCCTAATAGATTCCAAAAAATGTTATGCCAAACTTCCTCTCTCAAGAGAGTAGACAGATTCAACAAATATTTTGGAAGCTACATAGATGGGGAAGCTAGAAATAGGAAAATCTTTGAGGAGATTCATGAAACGCTTCAAAGGAAGCTTTCAGGTTGGAAGGCTAACTTGTTGTCACAAGCTAGCAGAGTTGTCCTCATAAAATCAGTGCTCTCATCCATCCCAGTCTACCATCTTTCGTATTTCTCGCTTTCGGACAAAGAAGCCAAACAATGTGACTCGGTTGTGGCAAATTTCTTTTGGGGAAACCATCAAAACTCCAATACACCTCACATGATAGCTTGGCACAAGATTTGTCAACCTAAATATAAGGGGGGGCTGGGGATAAGAAGATTTAGAGATTTTAACAAAGCTCTAATTGGTAGACAAGTTTGGAGAATTATTAATAATAGGGACTCTCTCCTCTCTACTACGTTTATGGCAAAATATTGCTGTAACAAAGACAACCTGTCTTTTAAAGCCAGTTCCCTTTCTTCCCCTTTCGCTCGTGCCATTTGCATCAGAGCCGAAGATATAGTCAAAGACTGTAGATGGAGAGTTGGAAATGGAAAAAACATTAAGATCGGTTGTAATCTTTGGTATACTCCAACTCGGGAGAGGAATGAAATCCAGACAGTTGCTGACTTAACCACAAATAGGCAGAGATGGGATGAGAATACCATCACCAACATGTTTAGTGAAGCAGACACCAGGGAAATTCTGAAAATCCCTCTATCCCACACGGATAGACCTGATTCCATTATTTGGACAAAAGGACACAAAGGGGTGTACACAGTTAAAAGTGCCTATAACGAATTACAGAGAGAGCAGAATGATACTAGCACAATGGCTAACTTTGACTGGTCTTCCTTTTGGAAAGCAAACCTTCCTCCAAAGCTTTCCCTTTTCATGTGGAAATGTATTCATAACAGTCTTCCTCTTGGTAATAATCTTCTCAAGAAAAATTTCAATATCGATGGCTTATGCGCGTTTGGTTGTGACACACTTGAGGATGAAAATCACCTGTTTTTCAACTGCCCTTTAACAAGAGCAGCTTGGTTTAGCTCTTCGTTGGGACTCAGAAATGATAACCTCCCAGTCACTGGTTTCAAAGGATGGATCCATTACTTCCTAACTGATCAGCACCAGCTTACAAATTATGAAGGTTTCACTGAACATGTTTTTTGGTTCTGTTGGGCAATCTATTCTCATAGGAATGAAGTTAGATTCAAATCTGAGAAGCCTGCCCCCGAGTCAATAATTAACATTTGGAATAACCAAGTCTCCAAAACTAGGCTATCCCAAACCATGGCGAAGGATCTCCATATTAATACAATCCAAAATCGCTGTCTTCAACCTAATACTGAAACCCCTTACAGCTGGAAAGAAGGAGATATTCTCATTACAAGCGAATGCTTTAAGGCGCATCAGAAAAACATCTTCACTGCTTTCTGTTTCACCACTAATGGTCCAATGATGCTATTCTACTACTGTGAAATGGACAGAAATCCGGTTGAGGAAACCTTCTTTAAAGGTTTCAGAACCTTTTTGGAATACAGCAAGGATTTCAGAGGTGAGGTTGCTCATTTGGTATGCCAACGTAAGTTCTGCTCCAAAGGTAAACTTAGAAGTCAAAATCAGTACACGGAGATTATCAGAGAAGATATTGGTGAAATGCTGAGACAACCCAGTAATAACTGGAGGATCGCCCTTTCCAATCACAAACTAAAAATCAAGGATTTTCAGTTTGAAGAAGAAGATGATTAGGACGCGTTGTGAAAATGAGAGAAAGATGAATGAAGAAGGTGAAATTTCATTTATTAGGATGAAACTTTTCTTTGTTTTGTGTTAAAGTCCTTTAGGGAGTAAAAAGCATAAAAGTTAATAGTTAAGGACTTAAAATAATATTTTAGCTAAAATTTCTATTAAATTTTGGATGGAAAAAAACCTCAGAACCCTATTTGCTAACAGAGGAAACCACAGGCCCCAATTTGAAACTTTTTAAACCACATGGACCCTATCTGAAAAAGGGTCAAACCACATGGCCTTTTTATATAATTTACCCTAAAAGAAAAAGGGAAGATAATTTTATTCTATATTTCTTCTAATTAGATTTAAAGTGAACAATTTTTCCTTCTCAACTTATTGTCTATTTTCTTTAATTCAAATATATATTAAAATTTTAAAGCTAAAATGTACAGAACTCCCCAAAACTTTAATTATGCCAAAATTTTCTTTAAACTTTGAAAAGTAACAGAAGAATTCTTAAATTTTTAATTTTGTATAAAAGACATTATGTAAATATTTTTATTAAAAAAATTTGTTGAATTTTATGCCAATCCAAAATTAAAATTAACTATTTTTGTAATTAAAAGTAACCAAAAACCTAAAATATTCGATTTTCTCAACGAATATTTTAATAAAATTTATTATGTATACAAAACTATAAAAAAACATGGACACTTCATTTTGATAGCGTGTAGCCGTGTCAGACACGTGTCCGTGTCCGACACCCGTACAATACGCACACGACACATATTCATAAGTTTCAGAATATAAAATTAATTTTTGTGATTTTATCATGACCAACAATATAAAATAATATCACATATGACATATATTATGAATAGATATTATAATTTTTCAATTTTTTTATCAAAATTTATGAATAATTATTTATATATATAAATATATGTAAGAATCAAACATGTATGTCCGTGTAAATGCTCATGCTTCATACATACAAAATCAAAAGTTCAAGAAATCTTATGTCACTTTTCAAAATTCAAGAGAATTATTTACACAATTACTAAAGTTCAACAAGTGCTTTATGCATTTTAGCCAAGTTTTAAAATTATATGTGTATTTACATTCTAGCTCCTCACGTCCTGAAAATAAGACTGCATCTTCCATGAGTGAATATAACTACAAAACCCTCATAGATTTCCTTCCATGGGATCTAATTCATGTTGGTGGTTCTTTTACTTTTTGAGGTGGGCGAGATTATTGGTTCCATAGTTGCAACAAGATTCAAATCAATTTAAATGTAAACAGTGGGCAAAAAGTTTGAAACAAATATGTTTGAAGAGAATCAACCTTGTAATACACAGGTTTTCACACAAGCACAGATCTAACAGGAAAAAGAATAACTCAGTTGTAGACCATGTACTTGGGAGTAGCACTGAACTTTTGGTACCCTTTAATCACTTTATTCACTGCATCAAGGAAGTCTTTCTCGGTTACGGTCTTCCTTCGGGCACGGATGGCATACATACCGGCTTCGGTGCACACACTTCTGATATCAGCTCCTGGAGAGAATCAATCAAAAGTATCTGAGTCAGAATACTGATATCAACAAGATAACAGACCTGAATATTAGACAGAAAAAGGAAAACATGGAAAATGGGAATCCCTCCAAATTAGAACAAGTTATAAACAGTGAATTGACAATTTGATGGTTCAAAAGCATAGGCTGAAGCACAGATAGTCAAAACTCTGAAGGGTCTCTTACCCGTTGAATTAGGGCAAAGGCGGGCTAAAAGTTCGAACCGGATATCCCTCTCGCAATTCATGGTTCTTGTGTGTATTTTGAATATTTGTGTCCTGCTCTCTAAATCAGGGAGGCCAAATTCAACTTTACGATCCAAACGGCCAGGTCGGAGTAGAGCTGGATCTAGAGTGTCAGGCCTAGGATTCAGGGACAAAAGCCATATTTGATCAGCTATTGCTCAACAAAGTGATGCTCACAAGTTTAAAGAAACTAAGAAGTACTACTAGAGCCATGAAACAAAATGCTTGCGAAGATGCAAGCTTAATATGTATATAATTTCTCATGAAGCAATCTTAGCAAAATAATGACTTATGACTTATATCAGTCAAGGATACAACTTAAAGTCCTGATACTTGCAATGAAAAGAGGGACCAGAAACAACAACGATTGTATAGGGTATCTATTGAAAAAATTAAAAAATAAAAATGATGGAAAAAGTTCCACAAAAGTTATATTAGAATATACCTCTCAAATGTTATTCATTTTAGGTGGTCAAACGAGACAAGTGAACATTCTACCAGCACACCATGATATGATGGAAAGTAGCCAACAATTCTAAAGGAGAAACACAATTTCGAAGCTAATATGCATCATTAAAATCCTCAAACCAAAGGGTACCCAATTTTTCGGCACCTTAAGTAAGGAGCTTAGCTTACTAGGAGATTCTTGAGTACATCATCATCATGACCATAATGCCACAAAGCACAATTAAGGATGCACTCAGCGAAATAAACTCGTAATAAATAAAATACCAAGTAAAATTAAAATAAAAAATAGACAATATATCGTATAACAACCAAATCAACCAACCTGTTTGTTGCCATCAAAACTTTGATGTTTCCACGGGCATCAAAACCATCAAGCTGATTCACAATTTCAAGCATAGTACGTTGAACTTCATTGTCTCCACCAACACCATCATCAAATCGAGCACCTCCAATTGCATCAACTTCATCAAAAAACACAATACATGCTTTCTTTGAACGTGCCATCTGTAGGAAATGACAATTTTAGTCAGATGACATCAGGACATTTAAACCGTGATCAAAAGCTAGAACATAGATCTTAGGCATTGACCTGAAATAGTTCCCGAACCATACGAGCCCCCTCACCAACATATTTCTGAACTAGCTCACTTCCAATGACCCTAATAAAGCAGGCATCGGTCCTATTAGCCACAGCCCTTGCCAAAAGTGTTTTTCCTGTTCCTGGAGGACCATAGCAAAGAACACCCTTCGGAGGATCAATTCCAAGCTTGACAAATTTCTCAGGATGAAGCATGGGAAGTTCAACAACCTAGAAGGAAAAATTTTCAAATTAGTGCCATTTGGCTCATTTTCTCAAGTATTTAAGCTTTTAGGGGAATCTTTTCCCCACTTACTTCTCGCATTTTTTCAATCTGCTCCTTACAACCGCCAACATCATTATATGTCACATCAGGCTTCTCTTCAACTGTCATCATAGTAACACTTGGATCAATTTTTGGAGGCAATGGAATCTGAATCTGATACTTATTTCTATCAACCCTGCAATAATATAATAAAGATCAATAAAACAAGTAGGCAAACAAAAAATACACGTAAATGCTCCTTTTCTCTATCTTAGGAATATCTTGACATCTAAAGTGATCAGTAGGAAACATACCCAACACGCATCCCTTCCTCTATGTCAGTCGGGGAGATTTTATCACCCAACCCAACAACAAACTGTAATTCACAAGGTAGGTATATTAGGCTTAGCTACTGAAAGGAAAGAATCAACAGGTTTGCCAACAGCCAACTTAATGGCATCTTACAGGGCATATAATATAAATGCTTAACAAATGATATCTTGAACAAAATTTAGTAAAGCAGATCTCAAAATGGAAAACATGGTGAAGAAACGGTAACAGTTGCTAGAAATAAGGTTACCTTTGCGATCTGCTTAACATTAATGACATATTTGGCATCTTCAGAGTTTGGATTTATTATCTTTGTGCACCTTGCCACCTGTTCAATAAACAGTCGTAGTTAGCAGTGCCTACCAAAATAAAAATATTTTTAACATAATATGAAGAAACCACCTGAAGAGGCTGCTCTTCCTGCATCATTTGCTTATCAGAAACTAGATCCCACTGACTGGGTGCAGCTAAACCAGTATCAGACTCCTTGATACCTATAAATTAAAAACCAATAAATATTTTAAATTTTAATATCTATCAAAGAATGCAGAACAGCAGCTGCTGTCAGCACAAACTACACACAGTTAAGTCAATCAATAGAAAATACAATAAGAAACAGCACATTAACAAGATATCCAAAAAAGAGGGAAAAAAAACTGATCAAGGGGCTACTTATAACTATATAATCGAAAGAAGGGCCATGCACTAAATCGCCACACTAAGAAAATACAATAAGAAACAGCACATTAACAAGATATCCAAAAAAGAGGGGAAAAAAACTGATCAAGGGGCTACTTATAACTATATAATCGAAAGAAGGGCCATGCACTAAATCGCCACACTAAGAAGAAAAACTGAAATTTGAAGTCATTCTCTTTATTTTCAGCAATTACAGGGATCCAACTGGCAACAAGGGAAAACAGTAACAAGACATACAAACCCAGTTTGTCAGTCAAGAATATTTTAATTGGAAACCCACCGGTACCCTATGCAGTGGATGATTTATAATAATATTACCATCAAAATGAGATCCGGATCATCAAAACAGAAAAATTGATGCAAAATGTAAAGTATCGAACAACTTTGACATTAATTGATAAGATGAACACCTTCTGAAGAGCTGCAGCATGGGTAGCGCAACATGCAATGACATACTTTTAGGTTGCAAACCAAACTTCATTGCATCATGATGTTATTTACCAAAAAACAAATAAAAAAGAGCATTTTCTTTCAAATGTATTTTTGAATCTTCTTTTTTTTATTTTTGAAAAAAAAAAAAACATTCAATTGATAAACAATGATTGTTTTGAAAAATAATAACATAATGGTGAGTTTGACAGAAACGCACCAGCCAATACACTTACACAAAAATTTAATTAGTGAACAAATCCTGATTCAGTATAATAAATTTTCCATAAAGGAATACACTGGTTCACATAATAGTGAGATAAAGAACAGAAACAGAAAACATACCACATAAGTCATTAACTTTCTTTGCCATTTCTTTGATTTCCTTCTCTACTTTCTTTATGCTTGTGGAGTAAGGTCCCAAACCCTGCATAATACAAAAAATACAGTTTAGAAAACTTCTATCAAGCTAAGTCACTAAAGATTGACAGATCAATCACTAAAAACTAGAATAAAAACAACACAAAGGATTAAATATAAGCATTACCCATTGAATAACTATAATAAGGTGATGTCTTAGCTCAATTAAAGGGTATAAACAAAACAGCTATGAACAGAAATAATCACTTGATTTACACTTTAAGAAGAAAGAGATCCCTCATCATCACTGATTTGCAAATTTGAAATGTATACATGAGTTGCACCTCAGTCACCAGTAAACCTTATCCATTGGCGGCAGATACAGATTTTCTCAGGTGACAAGTAAATTTCTGAGTTTGCATTACTATGCAAGCAGGTAAAGCATCCCAGTTATCATGACCCATCTCTAGTATAAAGTTCAAACCTAATGCTTCTACATCATGAATGAGTACCAATTACAGCCCAATCAGAATAGGGTTAGAAAATACATTTACAGCCTAATCAGATTAGGGTTGGAATTTGAGCAAAAAAAAAAAAAAGATTAGGGTTGGAAAATAACAAACGAACTAACTTCATATATTATTGGGCATCCAGCGATTCTAACGAAGGCCCTAAGGGGAAGTCCCTTTCATTTTTCTTTTCCAGGAAAAATATTCCCGTTTAATAACCATATTTTCTAAAACCAATGACAACCTCAAATTTACCATATTGAACTGAAAAGTGAATGAGTATCAAATGCACTAAGTCAATCAAGATACAAAGTGAAATAGTAATAAAATTATCGAAATACTAAAGCGATTAGTGACCCACAAAACGTCGTTGATAAAACCAATTAGCAGCAAAGTTGAGCATAATTTAGACTGCGACTCAGCTCGGACAAGCATTGAAAAAGCTACCCAACGAGAATCGAAAACTGAAATAAAGAGCACAGATCTGCAAAGCCTAAACAGAAAACAGCAAAAGCCAAAATTAGGGTTTTTCTGAAAAGCTTACATAGGTTTTGAGAAGTGCGATGTCATCCTCATCGAGGGGACGGGGGTTCTTCTCGTCCTTGAGTTCGTCTTCGTGCTCGATTGCCATTGTTACTGATTTTTCAGAATTCGGTTTCTCCTGAGACAAAGATGTAAAATTCGTCTAGTTTTCTTGAGGGGAGAAGCGAAACTGAAACGAAAATTGATTGATTTGATTCTATATAGGTTCAGCCGGACTCTATGAAAGTAAGAAGTAGAATCAGAGACAATACGAAGGGGTTAGAAATGCACCTGAAGTATATGAGCTAATACTTTGAGCTAGAACAGAAGAAAGTCAAGCAGCCCAATATTATAGCCATAGCCCATTGTGGGAGAGACGCAATTTTTTTTTTTTTTTTTTTTGGGTTTCCTTCTCATTCTCTTGTAGGAAGGTGACTTTTTAAACAAGAAAGTAAAGAAATAGTTTTAATTTAGGCTCAGTTCGTTTGCGCTTATAATCAAAGTTGATTATTTGTGTATTGGAGTTTGGATGAAAGTTGATTATTTGGTGTGAAATTATTGAAATGGGTATGTAATGATTGTGGCTAGTAGATAAAAGGGTAAGGAAATTGATAAATTGTATAGGGGTAGAAATGGAATAAAAAGTTGAAAAAAATAGGAAAAAGTAAGATGTGATTTTTTTTTTGATACCAAGTAAGATGTGATTTGATTATAATCAAAGTGTGTTTGGATGTGATTGTTGCTTATAGAAAAATCAAATTATGTCACTGTTTGCCTTGGAAAGCGTGAAAATATGATTATAATCATGTGCAACTTTGGAGGTGATTATTTTGTTTGGTCCACGAATTCATTTTTGCCTACGAAATGGTGGACCGAAAGAACTAAAGTGTAGCATTTGGCCCCGACATTCGGTGGACCACCGAAAAAAACGGTCCACTGTTTCGCACAAGATGAGAGAGAAGATAAAAAAGCCTCGGATCCGAAAAAAACCTTCAATTTAGCGTAATGTTTGGCTTCTCTCTTCTCTCACTCGTTCTCTCTCTCATCTCTCTCGTTCCAAAATTAATTATAACACTCTCTGATTCTTCTTCCTCTTCCTTCATCTATTATATACTCATCATATAATTGAAATCAGATAGGATCATCAAAGACATTTCATACCTTCACACATTTAGCGAAACTGCAGGTGGGTTTGGTGAAGGAGATTTGGGAGGCTGGAAGCTGGTATTAAGATGCGTTAATGGTGAATGATGATACTGTTCTTCTAGTGTACTGATGTCAACATAAAATGTTATTGCTAATTTGCTACGGATCCGAAAAAAAAACCTTCAATTTAGCGTAATGTGTGTTTTTATCAATTCATCTCTCGTCTCTATCTATCTCTCTCTCTCTCTCTTTCAATCAATTCTCCTTTTGCTAAAATAAAATTTCGAGCCAAGTTGGGAACTAGAAAATGAAATCGAAGAAAACTATGTTGGGTTTGAGTTCACGAAGAAGAAGCTCGATTTGTTTGTGGGTTTGATCCATGGAAGTCATGAGAGAGAGAGAGAGAGACGAGAGGGAGAGACGAGAGAGAGGGAGAGAGAGAGAGAGAAGAGAGAGAGAGAGAGAGAGACTAGAGAGACGAGAGAGGAGAGAGAGACAGAAAGGAGTGGCTAAAATGACAATTTGATCCCTAAATAATTTGGGCAAAATAACATTTTAGCCCAAGACAAACAATAAGTATTTACAATATGGCCCAATATTCAGATTAAATGACTATTTTACCCTTATGATGGGTGATTGAATGTGATAGAGTATAGGTAATTATAGGTATATATATATAGGGGTATAAGTGTAATTGAGTGTGTTTGATTATAGAAAAATCATGATTATAATTTAATCAGAAAAAAAGCGTAAACGAACATGCTTATTACGATTATAATCAGAGTAGATTATAATCAAAGCGCAAACGAACTGGGTCTTAGAAATAATTTTAACAATCAAATTCATTTTTTTTAGTAATCGGGCTCGATCAACAAAAGAGTTTGGATCAAGAAAAGAGTTTGGGTCACTAAATCAGTGATTCAATTGTTGGGTAAATATAATCGATCAAATTAAAAAAGAGAAAATTTATTTTTTGGTCCCTCAATTATTACTGAGTCAACGATTTGGTCTCTGAATTGTGAGAAACTACAACTCAATCTCTCAATTGTACACTTTCGTCTATGTTTTAGTCCATCAGTTGTTTTTCGTCAGTCATCAGGTTGTTAAGAGATGATGTGTCACTCTTAAGTGCTAAGGTGGTTGTTAAATGCTGAATTGGTATCCAAATAATCTATCCTACTCATATTTGAGACCGATGACGAAAAGGAAAGTCCCCAAACAAAGAGAAAGGGGAAAGCTCTGATTTCTTCTAAAACACGAAAGCAAACCAGAAAATATGAGAAAGATAGATTGTTTGGATACCAATTCAGCATTTAACAGCCACATTAGCACTTAACAGTGAAACTCCCTTGAATTTTATTTAATGTACAAAAGATTTTTGTTTTAATCAAGTTTTTCAAGCGTATATGGCATGGAGTGAATTGTTAGATATAAATTCAAATAATAATGCAAAGTACTTCTGACAAAGAAAAATTGAAAAGTTAGACTATCAAAAAAGTAGAAGAGAAAATATATAAATTGTTGGAGATTGTGCCCTAGGGCCAATCATTTTATAAATATGTTGTGAACATATTAATTAATTTATGGAGATAAATTAATGGTTATCATATTATTAGCATGTTTACTATGATAACAGTCCGTGATTAATTATGAGATAATTAATCTAAATTTGTCCCTGGTCG
>QANZ01018700.1:154282-172578 GCA_003254925.1 Chamaecrista fasciculata
TTTTGAATCAAGAAGGAGTTCTTGAGTTCAAATACACTGTAGATTGGTCCCTGGTTCTTTTGGAGAAAAGAACTGAAGGCTAGCACCTTGGTGTTCGAAGAAACTGTTCGTGTGGATTACTAGCAGAGGGAGGACACTGCGAGTGGACTTCTAGGACACGCCTTGTTCAACCAACCGATTGAAACTCGTGAGGTATACCACTATCTTAAAAGTTTTAAATTCTGCTAGCGGATCCGTTCGGGAATTTTAGGACTTGGCGTTTTTTTTAATTTAAATTTTATATTTGCTTCCGCTGCGTTAGGCGCTAAGAATTCCCAACATAAATTATCCATGCTATATATATATATAAATGTATAAAAATATAAAAATAATAAACAGGGTGAATTAATAATAAGGAACTCACGAGACGATCAATGATCTTGATGGTTTTTTGAGTTTGAAGCTTAATAGAGCTTTATGAACATGAGGTAGACGAGCCAAAATCAGTAAGTGTCTCTCAATAGATAATTGAAATACAATAAGAATGAATTTTTATGCGTGTAACACATCCCAATTTATAGGACAAAAGGATTAATTGGGGATGAAGTAATTTCTAATATCATAGATGATTAATGACAATTATACTCATATTATGGACTTCGTTCAACGTGATGATTCTATTAACTTATTTGATTGATTGAATCAATTGAAAAATCAATAAATCAATTAGAATCCTAATGCAATCACAATTAAATTTTTAGTCTTACCTAATGATGGATAAGTGTAGTGGAGAATCGACAAAGAGTAGTATAGGATCATTAGTTTGTCCTCCATGTTCAGGCTTCAGATCTGGTAAATCTGGATTTATTGATCCTCCACTACTCTTTGTTTTAAAGTTAGTTTGTCCTCCATTTCCAGGCTTCGGATTTGGTAAATCTGGATTTGTTGATCCTCCACGCTTTCTGGACATCCAAATCAAATAACAACATAATTAATTCATAATGTATATATATAAGATAATATTTGTAATACAACACTGACTTCAAATATATATATAAGATAATATAAGTAAAACTCCTTTGAATTTTATTTAATGTACAAAAGATATTTTTTTAATCAGGTTTTTCACGCGTATATGACATGGAATGAATTGTTAAGTATAATTTCAGATAATACTGTAAAGTAGTTCTGACAAAAAAAAAAATTGTAAAGTTAGACTATCAAAAAAGTAGAAGAGAAAATATGTAAATTATTCATGCTATATATATACATGTATAAAAATATAAAAATAATGAAGAGGGTGAATTAATAATAAGGAACTTACGTGATGATCAATGATCTTGATGGTTTTTTGAGTTTAAGACTTGGTAGAGCTTTATGAACATGAGGTAGACGAGCCATAATCAGTAAGTGTCAATACTCAATAGATAATTGAAATACAATAAGAATGAATTTTTATGCGTATAACACATCCTAATTTATAGGACAAAAGGATTAATTGGGGATGAAGTAATTTCTAATAACATAGATGATTAATGACAATTATAATCATATTATGGACTTCATTCAACGTGATGATTCTATTGCCTGTGAGATTAATAAACATATATACTTCTAATTGATTGAAATATCATATTTGATTGATTAAATCAATTGAAAAATCAATAAATCAATCAAAATCCTAATGCAATCACAATTAAATTTTTAGTCTTGTCTAATGATGGATAGGTGTAGTGGAGGATCGACAAAGAGTTGTGGATGATCATTAGGTTGTCCTCCAAGTCCAAACTTCAGATCTGATGAATCTGGATTTGTTGATCCTCCACTACTCTTTGTTTTAAAGTTAGTTTGTCATCCATTTCTAGGCTTTGGATTTGGCAAATCTGGATTTGTTGATCCTCCACTACTCTTTGTTTTAAAGTTAGTTCGTCCTCTTTTTCCAGACTTCGAATCTGGTAAATCTAGATTTGTTGATCCTCCACGCTTTCTGGACATCCAAATCAAATAACAACATAATTAATTTACAATATATATATATTAAAGATAATATTTGTAAAACTCCATGACTTCACATATATATATATATTTATATAAGATAATATACATAAAACTCCTTTGAATTTTATGTAATGTTGAAAATATTTTTTTTTAATCAAGTTTTTCACGCGTATATGACATGGAGTGAATTGATAGATATAATTTCAGATAATACTGCAAAGTACTTCTGGCAATAAAAAATTTGTAAAGTTAGACTATCAAAAAAGTAGAAGAGAAAATATATAAATTATTCATGCTATATATATACATTTATAAAAGTATAAAAATAATAAAGAAGGTGAATTAATAATAAGGAACTCACGAGATGATCAATGATCTTGATGGTTTTTCGAGTTTGATGCTTGATAGAACTTTATGAACATAAGGTAGACGAGCCATAATCTGTAAGTGTCAACTCTCAATAGATAATTGAAATACAATAAGAATGAATTTTTATGCGTGTAACACATCCTAATTTATAGGACAAATGGATTAATTGGGGATGAAGTAATTTCTAATAACATAGATTATTAATGACAATTACACTCATATTGTGGACTTCATTCAACGTGATGATTCTATTGCCTGTGAGATTGATAAACATATATACTCCTAATTGATTGAAATATCTTATTCGATTGATTGAGTCAATTGAAAAATCAATAAATCAATCAGAATCATAATGCAATCACAATTAAATTTTTAGTCTAATCTAATGATGGATAAGTGTAGTGGAGAATCGACAAAGAGTAGTGGAGGATCATTAGTTTGTCCTCCATGTCCAGGCTTCAGATCTGTTAAATCTGGATTTGTTGATCCTCCACTACTCTTTGTTTTAAAGTTAGTTTGTCCTCCAATTCGAGGCTTCGGATTTGGTAAATCTGGATTTGTTGATCCTCCACGCTTTCTGGACATCCAAATGAAATAACAACATAATTAATTTACAATATAATTAAATAACAACATAATTATATATATAAGATAATATTTATAAAACTACATTGACTTCATATAAATATAAGATAATATACGTAAAACTCATTTGAGTTTTATTTAATGTACAAAATATTTCTTTTAATCAAGTTTTTCACTTGTATACGGCATGGAGTGAATTGTTATATATAATTTCAGATAATACTACAAAGTACTTCTGAAAAAAAAAATTGTAAAGTTAGACTACCAGAAAAGTAGAAGAGAAAATATATAAATTATTCATGTTGTATATATATACATGTATAAAAATATAAAAAATAATAAAGAGGGTGAATTAATAATAAGGAACTCACGAGATAATCAATGATCTTGATGGTTTTTTGAGTTTGAAGCTTGATAGAGCTTTATGAACATGAGGTAGACAAGCCTTAATCAGTAAATGTCAACTCTCAATAGATAATTGAAATACAATAAGAATAAATTTTTATGCGTGTAACACATCCTAATTTATAGGACAAAAGGATTATTTGGGGATGAAGTAATTTCTAATAACATAGATGATTAATGACAATTCTAATCATATTATGGACTTCATTCAACGTGATGATTCTATTGCCTATGAGATTAATGAACATATATACTCCTAATTGATTCAAATATCTTATTTGATTGATTGAATCAATTGAAAAATCAACAAATCAATCAGAATCATAATGCAATCACAATTAAATTTTTAGACTTGTTTAATGATAGATAGGTGTAGTGGAGAATCGACAAAGAGTAGTAGAGGATCATTAGTTTGTCCTCCAAGTCTAGGCTTCAGGTCTGATAAATCTGAATTTGTTGTTCCTCCACTACTCTTTGTTTTAAAGTTAGTTTGTCCTCCATTTCCAAGCTTCAGGTTTGGCAAATCTGGATTAGTTGATCCTCCACTACTCTTTGTTTTAAAGTTAGTTCGTCCTCCTTTTCCAGACTTCGAATCTGATAAATATGGATTTGTTGATCCTCCACGCTTTCTGGACATCCAAAAAAAATAACAACATAATTAATTTACAATAAGAATGATTTTTTATGCGTGAAAAGTTTGTGAATAGTTGGACCTTCGGGTCACTTAAAAGTTAATTCTTAGGTTGTATAATTAAATCTTACTTGTTCATATGCTTATAGATTCGTTGGCATCAAGTGTTGATTGGAAGTTAAAGAGTGCGGACCATCCATTTTCCAAGTAGTAGAGGTGAGTGGCTTTCTTATCCCGGCTCCACTTGAGGGTTTGTCTACTATATGGTAAGGTGTTCATGGTAACTAATTATTTTATTAATATCCATATGGATTTGAGAAATTCTAGTGGAATTGTATTTGATTGTAAACCCTCTTGAGTCAATGGTTTTGATAGGAGTAGAAGGATTCTAGATGTGAAACTCTTGCTTACTTGAATCTTTGTGGTCTTGTTGATTATAGTAATTGTTATTTAATAAAGTGTGTTGTCGTCATTGGTTATTGAATTTGCTTGTGATTGTGTGCGCTCCCAATGGGTGAAAAGCTGTGTACGGTCCCCACGGGTTGAGATAATGCTGTATGCACTCCCGATGGGTGAAAAGCTGTGTACGGTCCCCACGGGTTGAGATAATGCTGTGTGCACTCCCGATGGGTGAAAAGCTGTGTGCGGTCCCCACGGGTTGAGGTAATGCTGTGTGCGTTCCCGATGGGTGAGAAGCTGTGTGCGATTCCTTCATGAGTGGAGGCAGACTTGAAATATCATGATTGTGTTACTTGTGATTGGTGGTGAATTAACTGTTGAATCTTGGTTTGCATCGAGACTTTACTTGCTTATTAATTAATGGTTATCATGAGCTGGTTTACATTGATACCTTATTTGCCTATAAACCTATTATGTGTATAAATTGGTTAAATCGACATTTCAAATTCTGAAAGATTGACAATTTTATGATGTTGAATATTAATAGTATCGATATTCAAATTTTTCACTATATTTGAGAGTTGGAAAAGTAGTATTGAACTGTTATCGTATTGTTCTTCATCCCACGGGAGAATGTTATGGACATAGTTGTCGATTGGGTTTTCACGATTTTGTATAAGCCCTTCTTTCTTTGTTTTCAAAACAGGTTTCTATTATAAATCAGTATTGCAAGAAACATCCTTACTCTTTACTAAAGTTTTATTTCCAAAATTATGTTAAACAAGACAATTTCTTCAATGTTATGATAGTTTCATTTGATTTTTAAACCAATTATGACTCGTTTCATTCAAGAATTTTATAGAATTGATCATGAAACCCTTAGTGACTATAAATCTTAAATGACTTTATTGATCCTATGAATCTACTTTCCACTAAGGTCATGTGTACAGGGGATTTCATAACTTGTTTTCCATATTTGAATTTTTGTTTTAATAAAAGGTAAAATCTCGTATCACTTCATTTAACTAAATTTAACTTGATTTCAAACTTTTATTTTGCTCAAACGAATCTTAAAAATAGGTTTTCTTAAAATCTATTATTTCTACGAAGTTTCCTAAATCAATAGAGATTTGTTGTTCTATCGAATCGTAAAGGTTCAAATGATTTTTCCTTGTTGTGTAGTCTCCCTTGCTTGCTAATTCGCATTATGTTTAAATTGTTGTCTTTATTGGATTAGTATAATGAAATGAATGTCATTATAAGAATTGTTTATCGTTGGCTCGTGATGATATTGTTGGTGATCCTGTTCCCTACATGGTGGTGCCCTACACCACGACTGGGATGGGTTGGCCGCTCACTGAGTTTCGACTCACCCCTTGTTTTAAACTCTTCAGATGCAGGTCTAGGATTAGCCACTACTTCTTCACCGAGCGGGAGCTAACCAAAAGCTCGCATCATTGTTTGTGTGGGTATTTTATCTTCTTGAGTAGAGTTGTATCGAATTCTAGCATGTCAGCTCCACTAGTACTTAGGGAGAGGAATCGGGGTTGTGTATTTATTATTCTATTTGACTCGCTAATGAATAGATTGATTGACGTTGTACTTCCATTTGATATTTTGAGATAGTGCTGCATTGAATGATGATTTCTAACTTAAAAGGTTGACAGAAGTACGCATGTGAATTATAAGATGATGAATTTCTATGTATTACCGAGTATATATATGTATACCATGGGTTATCAGGTTAATGTTATGCTGCTTGATATAAATATTGATGGTGGGTAGGCTTACGGCTTGGGATAAGCCCATGTCTGTGCCGGTCACGGGTTTTCTTGGAGGGGGTCGTGACAAAGTTGGTATCAGAGCCAGGTTATCGCTAAGTCTAGTGGAGCTACAAGTGGTCTCGGGTGTCATCTTGGTCATCTTTATGAATCCCAGGCATAACGGTGATCTAAGCTGACATCATGAGAACACTTAGGACGTCTCGAGTTATTCTGTTTTGATTCTTGAACCTTCTATATCCTCTTGGTCAGCAATGTTGTAGGTGTGTCTCTTCTTTGTTAAGGACATCTATGTGCGGTGAAGTAAGTCTTACATGAGTTTTTGGGTAACTCATTAAGACTTTTACTCTATTACGTAGAATAAACGTTTTGGGCTTAGTAGGGGTATGGATAGATTATGGAAGTGTACTTTAAGTACAACTCTAGCTTGAGTCCCAAATTTCGTGTTTGCGAACATTTCTTCGTGAATCGATAGTTAGAATTGATTGAATGATTGGGCATAAGTTTATGATGATCTAACTGTGTCTTTGCTAGTGCGGGCTTTCTTGATGAGGTTGCTCTGTGATTGTTGTTCTTAGGAGTGTTGCCCATGCTTGGTGCGGAGTAACACTCTCGTCTATGAGGCATTGTGATCTTGCTTGGGGATGTTAGGATGACAGTGGTGATTTCTTCGAGGATTTGGAAGTTTATATGAGAAGGGATGGTGTAAGGAAATGAGCTTGTTGTAAGGGCGAACCTTGAGTGTGATTCACGTTGGTTAATAAATTGGTTGTCCAACCATTGGAATGAAGAGCTGATCAGGCAATCAGATACTCTCGCAATGATATTGCATTATGGGAATTGTGATTACAAAGGGAGATCTATTAATTGATCCTAATGTATCTTTTCATTTTGTGAAAGAGGTTATCGGCAGTGAACCCCTAAGTCTTGAGTATTGTCCAAAAGATTATATCAGATACCTTGTGAGCTTATAGTGGAACAAACATCCTTGCCTTATGAGGCTCTCCTTGCCAACATGAAGCTGGATGTCTTGTACGAAACGTGAAGGACCTTTCCTTTTGGAACAGTACAAAAAGGTACTTGAGTTTGGGGCGTATGAGCCGAGTGTGCAGATATAAGGAGTCAGATGACTCTAATATTGAAGGTAAGTAGCGTGATGGTGGGGTGCAACATTGTCGTTTATCAAGTGTATCTGTGAATAGGCAGTTTGCACGAAGTTGTACGATGGGGAGATTTCACAAGACGGTGATGATGTGTCCACTATACCTGGTGGTGAAGCTAGGTACTTAAGATGAGAGGATGGTTTGAGGCCAATAGTGGTTGTGATTGCTATGGCGCAAAAGGACAGCGATGTGAGAGACTCCTTGTGGGAACACACTACGTTCAAAGCATTGATATTGAGGAAGAATTTTTACTAATGGACTGGAAAGTTATAAGTTGGAGTATGGCGTACTGTGTAAGCAACCGTTTGTATGATGGGCATAGGAGAGGGAGCCATTCAGTGGTCGTTTGTCATATTAATAAGAGAAGTAAGGTAAATTGGCTGAGTATGGATCAATAGACAAACAAATGGTTAAAGATGTGAAGACAAGTGGTGCAGCGAAGGGAAGACAAGCAGTTAAGATCAATGTATCACGATACCAAGGAAGCTAGCGAGAGTGGTTGTATGAAATGGGCGACAGAGATGTAGTGAAAGTAGATAGTACGCGAGTCATTTTGGGTGAAGGACCAATAGCCCTATAGTAATTCATGGCAAGGTAGATGAAGGAAGTGCTCATGTGATGTCAAGGATGAGAGGATGCTGAAATGGGAAGCAATATAAATGTCGTATGATGGTGAAACAATTGAGAATAGTATACATTGGTGATTCGAGCTTGCAAATTGTTGATAAGGAGATCTCAAAGATGCTTAGCTTGGTTCAGAGACATGGAAAAGGCTCTTGGACAGGTTTCCAATGTTAGGGAACTCTTGGGTATAGTTTTTAGGGAGTGACTTAGCGAATTGCTGGGTAGAGAAAAGAAGTTATACCAAGACAACATTTAGGGTATGGTATGGGCACCGCAAGGTTTGAATGGCATCATTCGGGTCGTTGAATCCCCTAGCAGTATTTATGAACTTGATGTTAGGACGTTTAAGTCAATTTTGTAGTTTCATGAAGCATCTAAGGATATATTTGTAGATGTCAAGAGAGTACCTTGGATATATTTGTAGATGTCAAGAGAGTAGTAGTTTCACACCAAGTTTCTTGAAGCGTGTACCTTGGATAGGTCGAGTGGCGTTCCTTGAGCATGTCATGTCAATAAAAGACATAATTGTTGACCCAGAGCAAGATTGAAGCATTTCAAGGGTGGAAGCGGTCGACCTCGGTGACAGAGATTCAGATCACTTACGGTTGGTAGAGAATTACCATTGTTTTGTAAATGATTTCTTTGGGATTGTAGCTTCTTAGCATTGATAACTCAGACATATATGAGGTTTGGGGGTTCAAGGTTTGTGAGTAGAGCTACCAAGATTTGAAGGATAGCTTGACTTTGGTCCTAGTGTTGATATTACAAGTAGGTGTAGAAGGTTATGCTTTATATAATAACGCACACAACACAATGCTCGGGTGGATACTGATGTTACATGGGACGATCATTAGGTAGTTGAAGAATCATTCAATTTGACTCAAAGATGGCGACAATAGTTTTGTATTAAAGATTTGAAGGTATTGCTTATACAAGAAGACATGTGAGGTCTACATGAACCTTGAGAGTCTCAATTATATTTTAATAGGAAGAATTTGAACTTGAGGCAGATGAGATAGATGAGATTGAGGATAGTCTATGACTATACTATTCCTTACGAATTAGATAAGGTGAACATGGTAGTTGATACCTTGAGCAGAAAGTTGATGGATAGATTAAGACACATAATAGTGGTGAGAAAGCCCTTGATAACGAAGATCATAAATTGGAGTGTAATTACATAAAGTTTGTGGTTAGTGAAGCTGGGGTGTTTTTAGCTTAAGTTCGAACGAGGTCTAGTCTTGTACAACAAGTGAAGAGGAAATGTATTGGTTGAACGAGATGAAGAATGTTGTTGTAGATATTATTTCGAGATGTTTAGTGTGCCAACAAGTAAGGGTGGAGTATCAGGAGCCAATTGAGGTGTTTTAGAGGATTGAGATTCCTGAGTGGAAGTGGGGCGGAACCACTATGGACTTCGTAGCGAGATTTTCACATGGTCAATAAGGTTATGACTTTGTAGGAATGACTGATGATAGAGCAACCAAGTCTACATATCTTACCAACAAGGTCTACCTATGAGGTGATAGATTGTGCACAAACAAATTTGGAAGGGATCATGAGATTACATGGAGTGTAGGAATCAATTATTTTTTTTTACAAGAGGCTGCGGTTTACTTCTCAGTTTGGAGAGTATTACTGGAGGCACTAGGGATCATACTTTACTTAAGCACAACTTTTCAACCACAAACAGATGGACAATTGGGATGCACTACTTAGTCATTGGAGGGCGTACTGAGGGCTTGTGTGATGGGCTTTGGAAGGAATTGGGAGAGGTACTTGTTATTGGCAGAGTTTGCTTGAGATAATAGTTATTAGATGAGTATACAAATGGACTTTGAGACCCTTTATTGAGGGCAGTGTAGATCTTCGATCAGCTAGTTCGAAGTTGGAGAAGCAAAGCTAGTGAGGCCTGACTTGCTGCAAGATGAGTTTTATAAGAAGTTAATGAGGGAACATTTACTGATAGCTTAGATTAGGCATGGGCCATATGTGGAGAACCAGAGAAGGGAATTAGAGATTTCTATTGGTGATTGTGTCCTTTTCACAAGTTTCTTTGACGTTAGGAGTTTTGAGGTTTGGTAAAAAGGGCAAGCTGAGTTTGAGCCTTTAAGGTACATCGGACCTTTTGAGGTGTTAGAACGAGTCGATAACGTTGCCTTTAATTAGATTAATTTTTCCTTTGGAATTAGAGGATGTACATTTGGTGGTTTATGTCTCTGCCAGATTCGACGTAAGTGTTTCAACTAGAGGAAGTTCAACCAAGGGCGATATCGCGAAGCGCTTATACGCATTTTTAGGTTGGGGTTAGTACCTTAGAGGAAATTCGGGGGTTGAATTTCTTAAGGAGGGGAGATTGTGAGATCCCGGAGTTTTAGAATTAAGTTTTGAGAGTTTAGAAATCGAATCACAGAGTTTTAGATTTTTAAATGGGTTTTTAAGCTAATTTTAGGCTAGTATTAAGAGTTTAGGCTTAAAAATTTTAGAAATAAAAAAAATAGGTAATTTAGAACTATAAATGTTAAATTTGAAATCTATACATTTTTCTGAGCTTGTGGTAAAAATTTGAGAGCAAATGGAATTTAAAATCTCGTATGAGTTTTTCTTTAGACCCGATAAATGACACATTTGAGAAAGAACTGAAAGAAGTTAGAATCGAATATTTCAAAAAGCGAATTTCATATTTGAAATATACTCTCTGTAACGAAGCTAAAGATATAAAGTTTGTCAAGAAATTCTTTTTCTAGAGATTTTAGGGACTATTTTGAAAAAATATTTTGATATTCTGGTTATTCCCACAAATACCAACCTTTGAGATACTGAATCGTAATATCAGATTTCCCCGTAAATTTTTTAAATATTCTAGATCGACCCCACAGATTTGTATATCAGCATACACGAACATAAGCTTCTCATTTTGCCAAACATGGGCATTTTGTCACTTCCCTTCTTCCTTCAACCATGACCCACGGCCAACTGCTACCACCACCAGCCAAGACCACCGCGCCACCACCTTCGGCCACCTCCAGCGCCGCCGGACGTCGGTGACCAGCCACCACAGTCGTCCTCCTTCCTTCTCTTTTCTTGGTTGGTAGTTTCTCATTCTTTTCTTCTCTTTTGGTCCTTCTCCCTTGATGGTATGAACTTTTACTGATATAACTCAAATTCCTTGATGTTAGTTTAATCATTGAGCTTCACACTTCATTCTCCCAACCTCCATAGCCATTTTGGAAGCCACACAAGTTTGGGTAAATAGTTCCAAACATCAATTTCGGCCAAAATGAAGGTATACCCGAAATGATGGAGATTGTGCCCTAGGGCCAATCATTTTATATGTTTGAGCATATTATTTGATTAATTTATGGATGATAAATTATGTCGTTATCATATTATTAGCATGTTTACTGTGATAACAATCCCTGATTAATTATGTGATAATTATTCTAAACTGTCCCTGGTCGATTGTTCACGTGGGAACGTGAATGAACTAAGACCAGCATGACCTCGGTGTATAGAGATACACACATGTGATACTTCTCGAGAGTCATGGTGCAATTATGTAAAGGGTTACAAGTTGCTGGACCGACCCGGACAGTCCTGCATGGGTTTAGTCATGAGCTAACCTCTCCTGTACACCTGTCACGATGCCCTTAGACCTGAGGTCTTGACTATTCCGGCGTTGTAGATGTCGAACTTTGGCCTAGTCCAATGTTGCCCGTAACAGGGTAGCCATACATGCTAGGTACGGGTTTGGTTGTTTACCGTGCTGAGGAATGTGGTTGACCAAGAAGGAATTTTGTCCCTCATTAAGATGAGAGATATTTAACTGGCGCCCTCGATGAGTCTGTCCAAGGAATGTGTGGCCACACAGGGTAATGGGACTAACTCAAGGAATCGAGAAAGTTATGGTTTGGATTAAGGATGACTTTCCCGTGCGTTATCCATGGCCAAAATATCGTGTGACAATAGGGATTATGACAAGGTGGTACTAAGGTCAAGTCGTTTATGTTAAAG
This sequence comes from Chamaecrista fasciculata, assembly GCA_003254925.1. Classification (NCBI taxonomy): domain Eukaryota; kingdom Viridiplantae; phylum Streptophyta; class Magnoliopsida; order Fabales; family Fabaceae; genus Chamaecrista; species Chamaecrista fasciculata. Next base: position 166,231 of record QANZ01018700.1, read on the forward strand.
CGATAACTCACGTGTTTTGGGTAGTCGTGATGGCTTGCTAGAGTCCGCTCTCGACTTGTGAGTCATAGAGATGGCTTGCTGCTAACTTCACGTGAGGCCTGCTGGGTGACACACGAGCAGGATCAAGATACCGTAAAAGGGACACAAATTAGGGTTTAATTCGTGACTCACTTTAGTGACACAATTTAAGACATAGTTGAATGTCTTAGGACATGAAATCTTGTCTTAAATAATATCTACATTTATGATATTTAAATTTGCTGGACAAGTTTAAATATGTTAATTGTTAAATAGTTCATTTGATTAATCTATTTACAATTAGATTCTTGTTTAAAATATTAAGGAATAATAAATTAAATAAGCTTCCTAAAAGTTAGGGGATTATTGATTTATTAAATTCTCTAATATTAGGATAACAAGGAAGGAGGGTGGCGCCTCATGCTTCTTGATTTTAATTAATGAAAATGTTTTGTTTATTTGATTCAAGATTTGAATTTGAATTCAAGATTTGATTTTGATTTCAAGATTCAAGTTTGAATTAAAGATATTAGGGTAATATTTTAATTCAATTTGTTAGGGAAATTAATAAGTTGGTTATAACTCCCGAAGAGTTAGGGTTGTTATTTTAATTATTAAATTCCTATAATATATATATGAGGTTGGCGCATATTTTAAGATCAAGGGCAAGATTTGATCTTGCAATTTGAATTCAAATGTGCAATTCGAATTCTAGGGTTAAAATATTAAAGTAATATTTTATTTAAGAATTCAAATCCTCATGACTCATTACAACCAATAGGGTTTGTGCATTCAAGATTTAGTTTCAAGATTTGATCTTGATATTTAAATTAGGATTGCCTATTAATCTTGAATTATAATATTAATGTAATATTATAAATCAAGATTTGGGATTCTCTAAATTATAATTTTAATGAAATTATAATATTCAAATATTTAGGGATTCACTAATTAGATTAGTAATTCCCTAATTTTAGGAATGAGAATACATATATATATATATATGAGACATACAAGTCGACTTTGTCAAGGTTTTTAGTGAGACTAAAACTTCGAATACACTTAAGAGTGAGAGGGAAAATATTTCGCCTAGCTAACCCTAGAGTGTAGAGAGAGAAAATAGTCGACTTTCCCAAACAAGTGAGAAAGTCAACCTAACCCTAAAAGGTTTAGGGTTTGGAGATTAGTCTTGCTTGTGTGTGAGATTGAGTGCGCCACATTCATGGGGTTTCAAGAATTGTTCTTGAACGTCTAAGATTCGTAGATTGGGTTCCCGTATTCTCTTGGGAAGAAGAGATTGGAGGCTAGCACTTGGGTATCTGCCAAACTGTTCGTGTGGATCACCGGCAGAGGAAGGACATGCGTTGCTGTGGACTTCTCGGATTCGCAAGTTTCAAAGCCACCGATTGAAATTTAGTATACATCTTCCCTTACTAGAATACACGCAGTTAGTGGATCCTGGAAGGGAATTATAGAGTTTGCCTTTTAAATTTTAATTTTACGTTTTTTTTGTTTTTCCGCCGCGCTCGCTCTATAATTTCCCAACCTTGGTATCAGAGCCACACTATTCTTATGTTTATTCTAGTTTTGTGATGTACATGAGATGTATGTTGGATGTTTACAGTTTTTCATTCGTATGCTTAATTTTGCGAAAATCCACCACATGAATTTTTTGAACCTAATCTAAAGTTTGGTGCAAATTTATATATTTGATACATAAGGAAATCAATTTGATTGATTTAAAATTTTTCTTGAAATTTTGGGTCTTGGTCGAAACCCTATATATATTTTAATTAAAATTGTTTTAATTATAATATTGTAGGGTGGCTGAAAATTTTAAAATTATGAATTTATAAATTTTTGGGTCAATAATTCGAATTCTTGAATATGATTCTTGAATTCTTTAATTATTGATGCAAGACTTAATTTTTCAAGAGGGCATGTTAAATTGCACAAACCCTAATTGAACACAATCAAGAAAATCATTTTTTTTGGTATTGTTGTATGATAGCCGTGTATGTATATTTAAATATATGAATTGTTCATGTATGAGTATAGTGTTGGATATGTCTCTAGGTATTTTTGGTAAATACGGCCTGCGTGTCGTCACCCTAAATTATGGATGTATTTTTATTTTTTTAATTTTACCTCAATGTAAATGAGGTTTCCCAATGTAATTTTATTTTTCTTTTTAGAAAAATTCTCTCATTGGCTTGAGGGAATTTAGGGTAGATGAGCCACATCTAAACACGGTTATATTTATGCATTTAGTATTTTGTATGTGATACAAATTGGCGCTAGATGTATGTTTAGGGGTTGCGATTTTAACATGCAAAGTTTTATTTTATACGCACAAACACGTATTTGATACGAGCGTAGGATTTTGTATGAGATACAAAATTCGTGCATGTGTTTATATGTATGTGATACATGGGGATAAACACTTGGCACACTCGTTTAATTTTAAAATTGGATTTAAAATTGAACCAAAATTAATTTTAAATTGAACCCTTTTAAGTTTTAATGCCATCAATAAAACAACCCTGTTAAAATCTCGATCATTGTGGAGCGATGATAGCCCAAGCTACACGTATCTACCTTTATCTTGAGGAGACACGGGTGAATGGAATTTTCAACGTGATGCCTTATTGAAATCTTAGTTTATTGAATGCGGTGATAGCCCAAGCTACACGTGTTTAATGGGACTTGATGATATAGGGTTGGGCTTTTGCCTCATTGTTTTGAATTTGGCAATTCACAAGTTTTATTGTGTGACTTAATGGGGTTATCAAATCGGATTTGGACCTCAGGGCATTAGATGGGATAAACATGCCATAATAAGTATCATATGATGATACAGTCCCATAAAGATCTAAGAGTCACATGAGATGTGATTGGTAAAGAGTTACCTACCTAAATAACCTAAGGGTGCATGATCGCCCAAGCGACGGTAAACTTTGGTGAAATATGAGTCTTAGCCACTAATAATAATTTTGCTGGGTTTTATAAAATGGTGGACCTTTTTGCTAATTAACTTTCATATCTTAGTTGTAAAATCATGGCAAACAATATGAGTTCAACGTTATCACTGCGATCTATCCTTGAGAAGGATAAGTTAAATGAGACGAACTTCCTTGATTGGTTTCGTAATTTGAGAATAGTTCTCACCCAAGAAAGGAAGCTTCATGTCCAAGAAAACCCTTCCCCTGAAGAGCCTTCCAACGACACTCCAAGAGCTCAAAGAACTGCTTATGAGAAGCACTTCAGTGACTCTGTGGACGTTGCTGCACATGATGCAGTCTTGATGGTTCAGAAAAGCCAGGGGAAAGGGAAGGGCAAAGGAAAGAGGAAGGGTAAAGCCCCGGTTGGTGAGACCAAGCCAGGGGACAAGCCTAACCCACAACCTGCCAAGAAGGCAAAGCCTTCAAAGGATGCGATTTGCCTTTTAAGAAATTGCAAATTGTATTTGGAAGATCAAAGGAAGAAGAAGAGCATTGAGGTCTCTACTTCTAGTATCTTCGTTATAGACGTTCATATTTCTACTTTAACCACTTGGGTTTAGATACAACATGTGGTTCTCACATTTGTACAAATGTGCAAGGTCTTAGAGACAGTAGGAAGCTGGACAGAAGCGAGGTGGACCTGCGTGTGGGCAATGGAGCAAGGGTTACTGCTGTTGCTGTGGGGTCATACGAGCTAGTGTTGCCCTCTGGGCTTGTTTTTGTTTTGAACAATTGTTATTATGTACCTTCGTTAAGTTCGAACATTATTTCTCTTTCTTATTTGGATAAGGAAGGATTTACGTTTGTTAACGGTAATGGTAGATGTTCTATTTATAAAGATGATGTTTTATTTGCTTATGGTGGTTTGCAAGATAATCATTACATCTTAAAATTAGAACGACAACACGATAACAATATTTATAACATTGATACGAAAAGGATTAAGATTAACGAATCGAATCCTACATACCTTTGGCATTGTCGTTTAGGCCATATAAACGAGAAACGCCTAGAGAAGCTCCATAAAGATGGACTTCTAAGCTCATTTGATTTTGAATCATATGATCCTTGCGAATCTTGTTTACTTGGAAAGATGACAAAGGCGCCCTTCACTAGCTACAGTGAGAGAGCATCTGACTTATTGGGGATCATACATAGTGATGTATGTGGACCCATGAGTACTCAAGCTAGAGGTGGTTACTCATACTTCATTACGTTCACTGATGACTTCAGTAGGCATGGCTATGTCTACCTAATGAAGCACAAGTCAGAGTCTTTTGAAATGTTCAAAAAATTTCAAAATGACGTAGAGAACCAACTTGGCAAGAAAATCAAAGTCCTTCGATCCGATTGAGGAGGCGAGTATTTGAGCCAAGAATTTGTTGATCATCTTAGAAGTTGTGGAATAGTCTCACCACTTACCCCTCTTGGAACTCCACAGTGGAATGGTGTTTCTGAGAGGAGGAATCAAACTTTATTAGATATGGTTTGATCTATGATGAGTCAAGCTGATCTTCCGCCATCCTTTTGGGGGCATGCTCTAGAAACTGCTGCGTTCACACTTAACCGTGTTCCGTCTAAGGCAGTTGAGAAGACACCATATGAGATATGGACTGGGAAGAGGCCTAGTTTGTCTTACCTCAAGGTTTGGGGATGTGAAGTTTATGTTAAGCAACAGCCTAACGATAAACTGTCTCCCAAATCTCTAAAGTGTTTATTTGTGGGATACCCCAAGGAAACAAGGGGGTATCATGTCTACTACCCATCTGACAACAAAGTGTTTGTAGTCAGAAATGGATTCTTTCTAGAAAAGGATTTTGTCTCCAAAAGAGACAGTGGGAGTAAGATAGATCTTGAAGAGGTTCAAGATCCACAAGACACTCTAGAGGTGCAGACAGAAACTGGAGAAGGGCCACAAGACGTTGTGGAAGCTCCTCTAGTAGCACAAGGACCACGAAGGTCTGATAGAACACGTTCTCAACCTCAAAGATATGGATTTTTGATGACTGAGAACAAGGATGTGTTGCTCATGGAGCGTGGTGAGCCTACCACCTATCAAGAAGCTATTGTGGATCCCAACTCTGAAAAATGGGTTGAAGCCATGAAGGCAGAGATGCAATCCATGTACGGCAATAAGGTATGGACCTTAGTTGATCCACCTGAAGGTGTAAAACCCGTAGGGTGCAAGTGGGTTTTCAAGGAGAGAACCGACATGGATGGCAACGTTAATGTCTTTAAGGCCAGGCTAGTTGCAAAGGGGTTCACTCAACGTCATGGTATTGACTATGATGAAACGTTTTCCCCAGTCGCAATGGCCAAGTCCATTAGGATCCTCCTTGCCATAGCCGCATATTATGACTATGAGATATGGCAAATGGATGTCAAAACAGCATTCCTTAATGGAAGGCTGCCCGTGATGTGTACATGACACAACCTGAGGGGTTTGTATGTCCAGAGGAACCAGAGAAGGTGTGCAAGCTTCAGAGATCCATTTATGGATTGAAGCAAGCATCCCGAAGTTGGAATCATCGTTTTGATGAGGTAGTCAAAGAGTTTGGCTTCTTACAAAACCCTGATGAGCCTTGTGTTTACAAGAAGGTTAGTGGGAGGACAATTGTGTTCTTGGTGCTTTATGTCGATGACATATTGCTCATTGGAAATGATGTCCCTACCTTGGAGATTGTGAAATCTTGGTTGTGAAAATTATTCTCAATGAAGGACTTAGGAGAAGCTGCCTACATTCTAGGCATCAAGATCTATAGAGATAGATCTCGAAAGCTTCTTGGATTAAGTCAGAGTACATACTTGGATAAGGTACTGAAACGGTTCAGTATGCAAGATTCCAAGAAGGGATTCATACCAATGAATCATGGTTTAGTCCTAAGCAAGAAACAGTGTCTCAAGACACTTGATGAGCGAGGGCGCATGAGTGGTATCCCTTATGCTTCAGCAATTGGATCCATCATGTATGTCATGCTGTGTACTCGACCTGATGTGTCGTTTGCCCAGAGCATGACGAGCCGGTTCCAACAAGACCCTGGTGAGGATCATTGGACCGCTGTCAAAAACATCCTTAAGATATGCTAGAAATGGTCATATATACACTCAGACATGATCACCTAGAAATGGTGATATCAAGATATGCTAAAGTAGCAGACGAGGATGATGTTGTCGATCCTCTTATGACAATGTTAGAAACATTAATGTCATATAGAGATCCCTAGCACAGGTCTTACATGGGCATCATGTAATGTCAGATGGAGATTAGACACATTAATGGATGCTCTTAAGAGTTAGGAACAGTTGGATTAATGATTGTACCTAGTGC
>QANZ01018725.1:8905-22866 GCA_003254925.1 Chamaecrista fasciculata
GTAACTTGTGTATGTTGTGGTGGGGGTTGTGGCGGATTGTAGTTTGATATGACTTCTTCCATGTTATCACGTCTTCTTCTTCCACCAGCTCCTCCTCTTCCACCATATCCACTTCTTCCTCGTGCACCGGGTTTCATCTACAAGAAAGGAATTAGCAACAACAAAAAATTTCATTATCACTCTTCATAGAGCAACAAAAGAACCAAAGATAAAAGTACGAGTTGAAGAGGAAAATAATAACATAACTCAAATTGAAATGGAGAAACTCAACAATAAAGAGATCAAGAGAAAAATAAAGGAGAAACATAGCGAGAAATAGAAGATTAAAATAGATGTAGTGAACAATACATGCAGAAGCTTTGTAATAACACTTTAGAACACAAAAAGAAAAACAAAAGCTAAGATTGTTCAAAAATTGAGCTTGAATCTAAGTGTATTGTCTTCAACAAACTTGGGTTGCATTTAGTCTTCCATCACATCCCAGTCATTGTCTTCATTGTCTTCATCATCACTAAGAATAATGCTTTGTGACTGAACACCATTCCTATGTAAAGCCACATCAATATTTACTTCATCATTATCGTTATGTAACAGATTTCCTTCAACCTCTAATTGTTGATTTCTAATTCTTCAAGGTCATCATCACTTTCATCTTGGGCGGGCATATTAAAAAGATCTCGGGGATTTGTTTTAACAACAACAAGCCACCCTTCTTTAGACATATCATCCACATAAAACACTTGTTCTGCTTGCGATGCCAAAACAAACGGCTCAGTTGTGCTTAGTGAACCTCCAGCATTCACACTAATGATGTCATATTTATCAATTTTATATCCTGTTCCTTCTTTACTAACATCCCACCAATGACACTTGAATAAATAAACTTTCTTGTTACCCACATAAGACAACTCATATATTTGCTCTATCACACCATAGTACTCCTTTTTTGGATTTAATTCATCTACCCTCACAAGTACTCCACTATTTTGTGTTCTTTTCCCAATCCCACGAGCTCTAGTATGAATTCTAAAGCCATTCACCATAAATATAGGATATAAGAATGTCACTTTATCAGGACCAATTGCTAAGCTTCTGAGCTCTTCACTAGCTTTTCCTTGTGCATGTAATGCAAGAACCTATATCCACAAATTAAGAACCTTTGTTAATGACCAATTTTAAACTATTTAGATAATGAACAAAACCATGCTTTGTGTCCTTACACGTGCACGGAACCATTCTACAAAACTATCCACCATTGAAGTTTGAGTCTCAATTTCCATCCTATGCTCACTACACTCAAAATAATCTATAGTTAGAATAATCCAAATATCTCTATATGTGAAATTCAAATTAATTTGTTTGAACTTACTCTATGAATGGCCAAACCTCTTCACAATTTTGTAGAACATACATACAAGCTTTATTGTAGTCATCATGAGATAAGATTAAAGGGTTAGGATGCCCTTTTGGTTTCCCATTATTTTTGAAAATAGATATCTCACAATTTGTCAGATTATCATCATCATTCCTTGGGGGTTGATTAAACTTGGTTGAAATATTCTTCAAGTATCGTGAACAAAATGTAAGGCATTCTTCCGCTAAATAACCTTCTGCAATTGAACCTTCTGGACGAGCCTTGTTACGCACATATGACTTGAGAGTCCGCAAATACCTATGCAAGAGTTTCGATGAATAAGATTCTTACCATATATTAGAATGGTGTTAACTTTAAGAATATACCAAAATTAGTTACCTTTCAACAGGGTACTGATGGAGATTATGCCCTAGGGCCAATCACCTCATAGATATGTTGTGAACATATCAATTAATTTATAGAGATAAATTAATGGTTATCACATTACTAGCATGTTTACTGTGATAACAGTCCATGATTAATTATAAGATAGTTAATCTAAAACTGTCCCTGGTCGATCATTCGAGTGGGAACTTGAATTGAACTAAGACCAGCATGACCTCGGTGCATAGGGATGCATGCACTAGATGCTGTCACGAGAGTCATGGTGCAATTACGTAAGGAGTTACGAGTTGCTGGACTGACCCGGAGAATCCTACATGGTTTAAGTCATTAGCTAGTTTCTCCTGGTACACCTGTCACGATGCCCTCAAGACCTGAGGTCTTCATCATTCCGGCGTTGTAGTTGTCAGACTTTGGCTTAGTCTAACGTTGCCCGTAGCAGGGTAGCCATAAGGGCTAAGTACGGGTTTGGTTGATTACCGTGCTGAGGAATATGGTTGACCAAGACGGAATTTTGTCCCTCATGGAGATGGGAGATATTTTACTGGGCCCCTCGATGAGTCTGTCCAAGGAATGTGTGGCCACACTAGAAATTGGGACTTACTCAAGGAATCGAGAAAGTTGGAGGTATGGATTTTGGATGACTTTCCCATGCCTGATCCATTACCGAAATATCGTAGGACAAAAAGGGAATTTGACAAGGTGGTACTGAGGTTAAGTCGTTTCGGCGTTAAACGATAACTCACGTGTTTTGGGTAGTCGTGATGGCTTGCTAGAGTCCGCTCTCGACTTGTAAGTCATAGGGATGACTTGCTGCCAACTTCACGTGGGGCCTGCTGGGTCACACACGAGCAGGATCAAGATGCCATTTCGGGACGCGAATTAGGGTTAATTCGTGGGTCACATTGGTGACACCGTTTAAGACATAATTGACTGTCTGGGACAGGAAATATTGTCTTAAATAAATATCTACAGATATATGATATTTAGATTTGTGGGACAAATTAAAATATATATATATATGGATGATAATTATTAAATAGATAATGTGATTATGCTATTTATAATTATATTCCTATTTATAATATTGGGAATAAATAAATTAGATAAGTTTCCTAAAAGTTAGGAAATTATTGATTTATTAAATTCACTAATATTAGGATAAATAGGGATGAGGTTGGCGCCTCCTATAGGCCTATTTTAATTAATAGAAATGTTTTATTAATTAAAGATATGGCTTGAAGATTTGAAATTCAAATAGATTTGATCTAGATTTCAAATGATTGAATTAAAGATATTAGTGTAATATTTTAATTCAATAATAATATATATATAGGAAAGTCGAATTTCTTGGCCTATTTGGATCTAAATATTAATGTAATATTTTAATTCAATAAAAGGACTAAAATTCGAATTTTAGAGATTGACTTAAGATATTATGGTAATATCTTAAATCAATATTGTTGGAAAATAACAAATTAGTTATAACTACCTAATTGTTAGGTTTGTTATTTTAGTTTATTAAATTCCAACTAAAAATCCTAGGACTTGGCGCATGGGAGGGAATCTCCTTGGGAAGATTTGATCTTCCAAATTGATTCTCCAAGATTGCATTTGGATCCAAATTATAATATTAAGGTAATATTATAATTAGGAATTCAAGTCCTAAAATCATGATATTAGTGTAATCTCATGATTTAATAATTTGATAATTGTATAATTTTGGGAAACCCTAATTATAATTATCAAAGCCTAAACCCTATATATAGATATAGCTAGAAGTCGACTTTGGCACTAGTCTCTCATACCTTGGGAATTTCGACTTTAGCTAGAAAAGTTCACAAGTCCAAAATTGTTTTGAGTCTTGGTGAAAGTTTGTGAGAGAAAACACAACCCTAATCTTTCTAGAGAGAGAAAGTGGCGCAAACCCTAGAATTGTTTTAGGTTTTGTGAGTTGAGGTTGTGTGTGAGATCAAGAACCACATTCTTGATCAAAGGCGCCATCTTATCTTGGAGTTTGAGAAGTGTTCTTGAACCCAAGAACACCGTAGATAAGGCTCCCGGTTTGCTTGGAGAAGTGAACGTGGCTAGCACCTAGGCATCTACCAAACTGTTCGTGTGGATCACCGGTGGAGGGAGCACACTCGGAGTGGACTCCTCACATTCGTAAACGCAAAGAACAGCCATCGATTTGGGTAAATTCTTGACCTTACACCGATACAGATCCATATAGCGGATCTATTGGGAAAGAAATCGCTATGTATGGTTTAATTTTTTGTTTTATACACGTTTCCGCTGCTTTATATGCATGGCGATTTCCCAACAGTGGTATCAGAGCCACGCTATTCTTGGATCTGTATTGGTTTTGGTGATTATACATGTGATGTGTAATGTATGTTTTTACCGTTTTTCTTTGGCATGATAGTTGATGTTTTACGAAAAAGATCCACCAAAACTTTTTGGAATTAATGCTAAGAGTGCAAATTTTATGTATATGATACATAAAGAAATCAATATGATTGATTTGAACATTTTCTTGAAATTATAGGCCAAAGTCGAAATTCCTTATAATTATGGTTAAAATTGTTTTAATTATAATTATAAAAGGGGTGGCTGAAAATTTATTAAAATTATGAATTTTATAAAGTTTTCAGATCAATAATTAAATTCTTGAATATGATTCTTGAATTTTATAATTATTGATAATGGGCCTAAATTCAAGAAAAGGGCATGTTAAAATTGCACATCCTAATTAACACCTACAAAAATCGTTTTTGTTATGTGTTGGATTTATATTGTGTTTGACATGATTGTATGAAGTGTTCATATATGTAATTGTGTGGTGTTGGATATGGCTCTAGGTTTTTGGTGTATACGGCCTGCGTGTCGTCTCCCTCTATCCGATGTAATTTTACTTTTCAGTTTATACCTCAATGTAACTGGGGTTTACTCTCTTGTAATTTTACGTTTCTTTTTAGAAAAATTCTCTCATTGGCTTGGGAGAATTGTTAGGATAGGTGGGCCATATCTAAGCACAATATATATCTGTTTTACATTTTAGCTTTGTATGTGATGCAAGCGCTAGATGTATGTTTAAGACGCTATTTTAACATGCTTTTCTATTTTAAACGCTACAACAACGTATACGATACGGGCGTGGGATTTTGCATACGATGCAAGATCCATGCACATGTTTATATGTATGAGATACATGGGGAAATAAACATGTGACATGACTCGTTTAATTTTAGAAGGGAGTTTTTGAAATTAAACTATATAACGGAATGATTTTATAAATTTAACCCTTTTAGAAAATCTTAAGTTTTAATGCCATCAATAAAACACCCTGTGGAAATCTTGTTCATCATAGAGCGGTGATCGCCCTCAGCGACACGTATCTATCTTGACCTCGAGGACACACGGGTGAATGGGAGATTTAGTTCGACGCCCATTGAAATCTTGGGTCATTAAATGCGGTGATCGCCCTCAGCGACACGTATTTAAGTGGCGCCGTTGATGATATGGGGATGGGCTTTGGCCTCGTCGTTTGGGCCTTGCCATTCACAAGTTTTATTGTGTGACTTAATGGGGTTATCAAAACGGTTTTGGACCTCAAGGCATTAGATGGGATAAACATGCCATAATAAGTATCATATGATGATACAGTCCCATAAGGATCTAAGAGTCACATATGATGTGATTGGTAAAGAGTTACCTACCTAAATAACCAAAAGGTGCATGATCGCCCTCAGCGACGGTAAATTTTGGTGAAATATGGATCTTAGCCACAAATAATAAATTTTACTGGGTTTTATAAAATGGTGGACATTTTTATGCTAATTAAAATTCATATCTTTTGAAAATTGTAGAATCAAATGGCAACTAGTAGTTCAACTTTTTCACTGCGACCTATCCTTGAGAAGGATAAACTAAACAGAATGAACTTCCTCGATTGGTTTCGTAATCTGAGAATTGTTCTCACCCATGAGAGGAGACTGTATGTTCTGGACAAACCTATCCCTAATGAGCCTGCCAAGGGCGCTCCAGGAGCTGAGTGGAGGGCTTATGAGAAGCACTTCGACGACTCGCTGGAGGTCTCTTATCTGATGATAAACAAAATGATTCCAGAGCTTCATGAAGGCTTGGATGACTTGATGTCATATGAGATGATCGTGCGTCTCAAGGAAATGTTCCGCTATCAAATCAGACAAGATAGATATGAGACCACGAAAGCTCTCATGTCTTGCAAAATGGCTGAAGGTGATTCTGTAGGTTACCATGTCACTCACATGAGAGGGTACCTAGATCATCTTGAAAGGCTGGGATTCCCTGTTCAACAAGAGATTGCTGCAGGCATAATCTTGTGCTCACTGCCTAAGAGCTATGACTCGTTTGTCAGAAGCTACTATAGGAGAGGAACAGAGAAGACAGTTTCTGAATTGCAAGGAATGCTCAAGTCAGTTGAGGCATCCCTGATTCAGAAGAGGGAAAGGAAATTAAAGGGCAAAGAAAAGATGAAGGGAATCAAGCTGGATGGTGAGACCAAGCCAGAGGACGACCCTAATCAATCACCTGCCAAGAAGGCAAAACCCTCAGAGGAAGTATCTTGTGCTTTCTGTCAAGTGTCAGGACACGCGATGAGAAAGTGCAAATACTACTGGGAAGATCAAAAGAAGAAGAAGTGCGTTCAAGCCTCTACTTCAGGTATCTTTGTTAATCCCTTTTTCTACTTAAACACTAAAGTATTGGATATGATATGTGGTTCTCACATTTGATGTGCAGGGTCTTCATAGACAGTAGAAAACGAGGACGTAAGCGATATGGACTTGGAAGTGGACAATGGAGCAAAGGTTGCTGCCAATGCTACTGAAGGACCATGAGAGCTTGGATAGCCCTTGGGCTAGTTTATTGTTTATTCTTTAAAGTTTTGAACATTATTTTCTCCTTATAGAGATAAGGAAGATTTTATGTGTAAACATTAAAGTTTGGTTTCTTCTTTAATAAAGTAATGTTGTTTGCTTATGTGATATGCAAAATCATTATGTCTTAAATTAGAAACAACAACAATAAAATAACATTGATACAAGAAGGGGATTTAGATTAGTGAATCTAAGTCCTACAAACACTTTTGGCGAAAGTCGCCTTGTCCATACAAACGAGAAAGGCCTTGGGAACTTCATATAGATGAACTTCCAAAGCTCACATGATTATGAATCATATGATGCTTGCAAGTCTTGTTTAAAATGGAAAGATGACAAGTGATATTCCTTTACTAACCACAAGTGATGGAATGTTTGACTTTTGGGAAATATACATAGTCGATGTATGAGGACCCATAAGCATTTAAGCTAAAAGTAAACAACTCTTACTAACCGCTTCGAAAGGCTAGATCTACGGCTACCTTTTGAAACACAAGTCAAGAGATCTTTTGAAATAAATATTTCAAAGAGAAGTAGAGAAATAACTTGACAAGAAAATCAAGTTACTCGATTTGATCGAGGGAACAACGATTTGAGTCAAGAATTAAGGTTAATCATCCTAGAAGCTGTGAGAGAGTCCCACAACTTGCTCTTCCTAAAATCCATAGAGATGGAATTTTGAGGAAAAGTATCAAACCCTATGGGATAAGGTTTGATCTATGATGAATCTAATTGATCTTCTGCCAACCTCTAAAGGGTGTGCTCTTGAAGCTGTTGACTTCACCCTAAACCGCTTCGTCTAAGAGACGCCATATGTGATATGGTATGGGAAGAGTCCCATAATTGATTTGTCTCAACTTTGAGGACATCAAAGTTTATAATAATCCAAGGTCAAATTATAAACTGTCTTCAAAACCCTCAAGTATGTGCTTGTGGGATACCCTAGGAGAACGCAAAAGGGGTATCAAGTCAAACTACCCACCTGATTACAAAAGGGTTTGTAAGTCAGAGGCGAATACCTTTTAGAAAGGATTCTTTGTTTCCAAAAGAAACAGTGGGAGTAAGATGAATCTTGAAGGAGTTCAAGATCCACAAGAAACTTGAGAGGCACAGACGAAATTAGAGAAGTTTCACAAGGAGTTGTGGAAGCTCCTCTTGAACATAAGGACAACGAAGTTCTGATAGGACACGTTATTAGTTTCAAAGATGGAGATCTTTGGTTATTGAGAGCAAGGATGTGTCGCTCTAGGAGCGTGGTGATCCCGCCACCTATCGAGAAACTTTTATCATTGCTTTGGTAAAGATATCAAAAGAGTTTGATTTCTTTCAGAAACCTTGATAGGTCCTATGTTTCCTACAAGGTTAGTGGGAGCACGATTGAATTCTTGGTGCTATATGTCCTTGACATGTAGCTAGTCGAAAATGATAATGCTATCTTGGGGATTATGAATCCTAGATGAGTAAATCACTCTCGATGAAGGAAAGAAGTGGCCTAGAGTAGGCAACAAGAATCTATGGTGATAGTTCTTGGAGACTTCGTGAATTGAGTCATAAGTACGTTCTTGAATAAGATACTGAAGGAGTTCAGTAAGCGAGATTTCAACAAGAGATTCATGCCGATGAATCACGTTTTGGTCCTTTGCAAGAATCAGTGTTTCCTGAAACACATGATGAGCAAAGGACACATGATTGGCATCCCTTATGCTTTGGCAATAGGATCCATCATGTCGTACCAGACTCAATATGACCCTTGCTCTTGGAATGACGAGCTGTGATCCTGTTGAGGTCCCCGGGAAGCTGTCATTAGGGTCCTTAAGTACTTGTGAAGCACTAAGGACAAATTCTTGGTTTTGGAAGAATTAGTGTAAAGTGTTACACAAAGCCCATTATTCAAGCCAGCCAAGATTGATCGCAGTCAAAAGTATTCCCTGAACATAGTAATCGTAAAGTTGGAATGGTTCCAAGCAGAGTACGATTACTGATTCTACAAAGAATGGGTTAGTCGCGTAGAGACGCAGACTGTAAAACAAGTGTCTGGAGTACGCTTGGTGATCATCCTCTGGCAAAGGAAGACACCAAGAGGGAAGGAGTTCCCCACTGACGTTCCGACAGTGATAAGCACTCAGACAAGATCACCTAGAGATGGTGACATTGAGATATGATGAACATAGCAGTCGAGGACCTTTTTGCCAAATCCTCTGAAAGAAACCCCAGCACAGGTCTTACATAAGCATTATGTAATGTCAAGTGGGAATTGGACACATTAATGGATGTTCCTAAGTGTTAGGAACAGTTTGATTAATGATTGTACCTAGTGCAAGTGGGAGTTTGATGGAGATTATGCCCTAGGGCCAATCACCTCATAGATATGTTGTGAACATATCAATTAATTTATAGAGATAAATTAATGGTTATCACATTATTAGCATGTTTACTGTGATAACAGTCCATGATTAATTATAAGATAGTTAATCTAAAATTGTCCCTGGTCGATCATTCGAGTGGGAACTTGAATTGAACTAAGACCAGCATGACCTCGGTGCATAGGGATGCATGCACTAGATGCTGGTACGAGAGTCATGGTGCAATTACGTAAGGAGTTACGAGTTGCTGGACTGACCCGGAGAATCCTACATGGTTTAAGTCATTAGCTAGTTTCTCCTGGTACACCTGTCACGATGCCCTCAAGACCTGAGGTCTTCATCATTCCGGCGTTGTAGTTGTCAGACTTTGGCTTAGTCTAACGTTGCCCGTAGCAGGGTAGCCATAAGGGCTAAGTACGGGTTTGGTTGATTACCGTGCTGAGGAATATGGTTGACCAAGACGGAATTTTGTCCCTCATGGAGATGGGAGATATTTTACTGGGCCCCTCGATGAGTCTGTCCAAGGAATGTGTGGCCACACTAGAAATTGGGACTTACTCAAGGAATCGAGAAAGTTGGAGGTATGGATTTTGGATGACTTTCCCATGCCTGATCCATTACCGGAATATCGTAGGACAAAAAGGGAATTTGACAAGGTGGTACTGAGGTTAAGTCGTTTCGGCGTTAAACGATAACTCACGTGTTTTGGGTAGTCGTGATGGCTTGCTAGAGTCCGCTCTCGACTTGTAAGTCATAGGGATGACTTGCTGCCAACTTCACGTGGGGCCTACTGGGTCACACACGAGCAGGATCAAGATGCCATTTCGGGACACGAATTAGGGTTAATTCGTGGGTCACATTGGTGACACCGTTTAAGACATAATTGACTGTCTGGGACAGGAAATATTGTCTTAAATAAATATCTACAGATATATGATATTTAGATTTGTGGGACAAATATATATATATATATGGATGATAATTATTAAATAGATAATGTGATTATGCTATTTATAATTATATTCCTATTTATAATATTAGGAATAAATAAATTAGATAAGTTTCCTAAAAGTTAGGAAATTATTGATTTATTAAATTCACTAATATTAGGATAAATAGGGATGAGGTTGGCGCCTAATACTAGCCTATTTTAATTAATAGAAATGTTTTATTAATTAAAGTCATGGCTTGAAGATTTGAAATTCAAATAGATTTGATCTAGATTTCAAATGATTGAATTAGATATTAGTGTAATATTTTAATTCAATAATTATATATATATAGGTGGAAGTCGAAATTTTGGGTCTAGTTGGATCTAAATATTAATGTAATATTTTAATCCAATAAAAGGCTGAAATTCGAATTTTAGAGATTGACTTAAGATATTATGGTAATATCTTAAATCAATATTGTTGGAAAATAACAAATTAGTTATAACTACCTAATTGTTAGGTTTGTTATTTTAGTTTATTAAATTCCAACAAAATTAGTTGGACTTGGCGCATGGGTAGGGAATCTCCTTGGGAAGATTTGATCTTCCAAATTGATTCTCCAAGATTGCATTTGGATCCAAATTATAATATTAAGGTAATATTATAATTAGGAATTCAAGTCCTAAAATCATGATATTAGTGTAATCTCATGATTTAATAATTTGATAATTGTTTAATTTTGGGAAACCCTAATTATAATTATCAAAGCCTAAAACCTATATATATGAGAAGGCCTAAGTCGACTTTAACACTAGACTCTCATACCTTGGAATTTTCGACTTAGCCAACAAAAGTTCAGAAGTCCAAAAGTGTTTTGAGTCTTGGTGAAAGTTTGTGAGAGAAAACACAACCCTAGTCTTTCTAGAGAGAGAAAGTGGCGCAAACCCTAAAATAGTTTAGGTTTTGTGAGTTGAGTTGTGTGTGAGATCAAGAACACCATTCTTGATCATAAGGCGCCATCTAAAGCTTGGATTTTGAGAAGCGTTCTTGAATCCAAGAACACCGTAGATAAGGCTCCCGGTTTGCTTGGAGAAGTAAACGTGGCTAGCACCTGGGCATCTACCAAACTGTTCGTGTGGATCACCGGTGGAGTGAGCACACTCGGAGTGGACTCCTCAAATTCGTAAACGCAAAGAACAGCCATCGACTTGGGTAAATTCTTGACCTTACACCGATACAATTCATATAGCGGATCTATTGGGAAAGAAATCGCTATGCTTGTTTTAAAATTTTTTGTTTTACACACGCTTCCGTTGCGTTTTCATGCGTGGCGATTTCCCAACAGGTACATCCACCGGTAATGCACAGGTCCACGAATCTTTTCCTCTCTTGCCAAGTGAATTGGCAAATGGACCATGACATCAAAGAAAGCTGGTGGAAAAATTGTTTCCATTTTGCATAATGTAATGCAGATTTGAGCATCAAGATTATCAAGATCTTCATCTGTCAAACACTTGGAACATATATTCTTGAAAAATTTTCCAATCTCTATTATGGGCTCACATACTTTGGTACGTAACAAACCACGTATTGCGAGATGAAATATGTCTTGCAACAATACATGGTGATCATGACACTTCAAGTTAGTAATTTTCTTATCGCTAGTTACACACCTCGCTATATTTGAGGAAAATGAATTAGAAACCTTCAAATTTTTGTTGGGAATCCTAGGCGCCTAAGGCAGCGGAAGCAAAAATAAAATTAAAATAAAACGCCTAGGTCCTATGATTCCCGAACGGATCCGCTAGTAGAATTTAAAACTTTTGGTTAGTGTTATACCTCAGAGTTTCAATTCGATGGTTGAACAGGGCGAGTTCCACGGAGTCCACTCCCAGAGTTCTCCCTCGCCCAGTAATCCACACGAACAGTTTCCTTGAACACCGAGGTGCTAGCCTCCAATTCTTTTCTCCAAAGGAATCTGGGACCAATCTACAGACCTCTGACTTCAAGAACTCCTTCTTGAATCAGCAACTGAGGTGGCGCTTAGAAGAATCCCCCCACAAGAACTCCTTCTTGCCTATTCTTCTCTCAAAACCCTAACTTTAGAGTTAAAGTCGAAATTCTCTAACTCTTAGAGAAAGTCGATTTTCTCTATGTGTGTGTGCAAAGGAATATTTTCTCTCTCTAACTCTTAGGAGGAAAATCAAATTAGGGTTTGTGTGCTATGCTTTTTTTATTTTTTGGGAGAAATTTGGTGATTTAATATATAGGGAGAAAATTGGTGATTTAATAATTCCTAAAATAAAGATATTCTGACAATATAATTATTTTAAGACTTGAATTTATAATTATAATATTGCTTTAATATTATATTTAAATTCAAAATGCAATCTTGGAGAATCAAATTGAGAGATCAAATCTCCCAATGGGACCCACCAAGATGGCGCCTAACCCCCTTTAATTATCCTTGGAATTTAATTAATCAAAAACCTCTAATTTTTGATTCACCAAAGATATTAAAAGATACTCACCAAATCTTTTGAATTTCAAATCTCCATTTGAATTTCAAATATTATTTGAATTAAATAAAACATTTTTATTTAACCCAAATAATTCCCAAGAGGCGCCACCCTCTCCTATTTATTAGGAATTTTATAATTCAATAATTTCCTAACTCTTAGGAACATTATCCAGAATTATTTTCCTAATATTTAAATTGCCTATAATTAATCTCATTAATTATATTCAATTATTAATATTTAAATTTGTCCCACAAATCTAAATATGTCATCTGTAGATTAATTAAGACCAGACCTAATGTCCCAGACATTTCCTCTGTGTCTTAAATCGTGTCACTCGCGTGACCCACGAATTAACCCTAATTCGTGTCCCACTCGAATGGTGATCAGTTCCTGCTCGTGTGTGACCCAGCAGGCCCCACGTGAAGTTGGCAGTAGGGCATCCCCATGACCTACAAGTTGTGAGCGGACTCTAGCAAGCCATCACAACTACCCAAAACACGTGAGTTATCGTTTGTAACCAAAAACGACTTAACCTCAGTACCTCCGTGTCAGAGATCCGATTGTCCTACGATATCTTGGTCATGGACTAGGCACAGGTATGTCATCCATAATCCAAACCTCAACTTTCTCGATTCCTTGAGTAAGTCCCAAATCCCAGCGTGGCCACGCATTTTCCTGGACAGACTCATCGAGGGCGCCAGTTAGATATCTCTCATCTAATGAGGGACAAAATCCCATTTTGGCCAATCCACATTCCACAGCAATACAATCAACCAGACCCGTTCTCAGCCCGTATAACCACCCTGTTACGGGTAGCGTTAGACTAAGCCAAAATCTAACAATTGTAATGCCGGAATAATGATGACCTCAGGTCAAAGGCATCGCTACAGGCGTACAAGGAGAGGCAAGCTGATGACTAAACCCATGCAGGACTCTCCGGGTCAGTCCAGCAATTCGTAACCACCTTACGTAATTGCACCATGACTCTCGTCCCAGCATCTAGTGCGTGCATCTCATGCACCGAGGTCATGCTGGTCTTAGTTCATTTTTGTTCCCACAAAAACAATTGACCAGGGACAAGTTTAGATTAATTATCTCATAATTAATCATGGATGTCATCATAGTAAACATGCTAATAATTTAAAAACACATTAATTTATCTTCCATAAATTAATAATATGTTCATAACATATTTAACATAAAATGATTGGCCCTAGGGCACAATCTCCAACAGACTCCCACTTGCACTAGGGTACAATAATTAATCTAGTTCTTCCTACTCTAGGTTCACTGATCAATGTGTCTAATCCCCATCGACGATACATGGCGTTCATGTCTGACCCTTGCAAGAGGTTTAGTCAGATGATCAGCATCTGTGTAACCCCTTACACCAAGATTGCATTTTGAATTTATAATTATAATATTAAAATGCAATCTTGGAGAATCAAATTGAGAGATCAAATCTCCCA
>QANZ01018728.1:0-53310 GCA_003254925.1 Chamaecrista fasciculata
ACACATAAATAAAATGATTGGCCCTAGGGCACAATCTCCATCATTCGCGGTCCAACCGGTTGAACCGGCCGGTCCGGTCCGGTTTTTATAACCATGCGAATCTCACATCACTGTCGTGTGGTTTGAAAAATTGCACTTTAGGTACCTGAGATGTGCGCCGTTTAGCAATTAGGATACCTGTGGTTTTATTCCGTCAATTTTAACAGAAAATGATGACGTGGCGCTCACGTGAGTCAGTGAAAAATCAAATTTTGGTCCACGAACTATGGGATAAGTTTCACTTTGGTCCTAAAATTATTTTTAAATTTCATTTTGGTCCTCAAACTTTCATATTTGTTTCATTTGTCATCCCAAAAATGTTATTTCATATGGTTTATGCAACTATTTCGAACCTAAATAATTAAGATGAATAATTTCTCTCTCAAATATAGGAGTGATTATGGGCTGGACTTGAGACCCGACCCGATTAGACTAAGGGCGGGCCATCGGGCCTGGAAGAGCCAAACTTGGTTACTTCATTTTAAAAAAAAAAAACGTATTTTTTTTTATTTAACCAATTTATTTATTTTATGTATTTTTTATGTTTTTGTTCACCCTTACTCAAATACGTAATAATAAGTGAGTTAAAAAGGAGAAATTTTCATTCTTAATTACAAATTGGAGATAAATTTGTTGTTAATTTTTATCTCTAATTTATGACTAAGAATAATAGTGAAAATTCCGATAAAATCACATTTTGGAGATCAAAACAGAAAAAAATGTGAAAGTTTAAGGACAAAAATGAAACAAAAAATAGCTTTTATGACCAAAATGAAACTTACCCCATAGTTTGAGAACCAAAAATGAGATTTTAACCTTGGAGTGGAAACCAACGACAAAGATGCAAGAGAAACCAACGGTTAAGATGCAATAGAAATCGACGGTTAAGATACATTGGAAATCGATGGCTAAGATTGCGTCACATCAGCATTTTACATTCAAATTAACGGAACAAAAACACAGGTACCCTAATTGCTAAACGACGCACATCTCAGGTACCTAATGTGCAATTTTTGAAACCACATGGTAGTGATGTGAGATTCGGCCTAACCACAGATACTTAATTACCCCTAATTAATTCTTTCTCTATAAACCCTTATCACTTTTCATCTTTGTTATTCTACAACTTTCTGCCGCCTTGAAATGCAGAAGAAATTATTAGGTTTGCCACTTTTTTAGAGTGAGACTTTTTAGACAATTTTATTATGTTGAGAATTATGGACATTGTGTTATGAAATAATATTTTTTTCTCATGAATCTATTAATGTTATTTAAAAATTTTAATTATGATATAATTATTTCTTTATGATATAGTATTTTTCTCATGAATTATTTTGAAGAATTTCTACATTTGATAAACTAGTAGTTAATAATAAAAAGTCAAGGGCATATTTGTAAAAGTATTAAACACTCCCAGGAATATCAAAGTTGAACCGAACACAAAATTATAACATTATTGGGAATATTGCAAAATAATCCTAGGATTATTTTGCCTCATCCAAACAGACATTTTTATAATCCTAAAAATCACATTCCTAGAAATGTGATTCCCGAGAATAAAAAAATAATTCGTGTACCAAACGTCCCCTTAGTTTTGAATCCAAATCTCTTAGTTTTGAATCCAAATCTCTTAGTTATGGTAGATCAACCATTAGCTAGTCAATCCATGAACTTAGTAGTTATTTCTAAAATATTAATTAATTATATATTTTAGTAGTTCAATTTAAAAAAAATAACTTAAAAATATTTCACTAACAAAGAAATTTGATTATAAAAGTAATGTAATGTTGATCCAATCATTAACATTAAAAAAAATTTAGTATGAGTAGGATTGAAAAAGAAAATTCATCCGTGAGAAACTAATATTTTTTGGCCTGAATCCGTGAGAAACTAATTGATAATAGCAAATATACAAATTTTTAAGAACTGCATTGAAAATCATTTCATCAAAAAAGATTTCCCTGAGGTGGTTTAGTGCTTAAAAGATGAGAATTAACTGAGATTAAGAAAATAACAAATTAATCACCCATCGGAAAAGCTGCCATATAAATCGGCAATTAATAATTTCTGTACATGATCAAACTACTATTCTCGTGGCAAGGGAAATTTTCTCCTTTCCCTTGTAATTTTTCCCCCCTCATTCATTGACAGATCACACATACATGATACATACTTGTCCATTTCTAACCGAAACAACAAACCTCATTGGATAAGATGTGGGCACTCAAGAAAAAAAGAAAAGAAAAGAGGTAAAGTCAAAGCATTTGTCGAAGCTCCTGATTTTCCTGGCGAAGAGACTTGATTTCTTTCATCATTTCAGCTTGGTTTTGCAGAATGGAGCTCATCACGCTTGACATTTCCATCTGTTGAATATGGCTATTCTATTCAGAGACGAAGTGTAGAATGGGAGAAAAAGATAAGAGAAAACATATATTTTTTTTAATTCTTAAATTTGTTCAAAAATTATGATTTAATCCCTAAATATTAAAAGGCTAAAGTGCAAATTTGGTCCCATATCTTTTGCACAGTTCCCAATTTGGTCCCATATCTTTGGGTCAGATCCCAAATTGGTTCCATATTTTTTGTTGTTGCAGAGTTAGTCCCATATCTTTGGGTTAATTACAGAATTGGTCCTATATCTTTGAGACAAGTTTAGAAGTAGTCTCATCTTTACTAAAGAATCAACTAATAGTTGATCCTTTTGTAAATATATGAGACTAATTCTGCAACTTGACTAAAAGATATGATACCAAAATTAGGACCTTTTGCAAAGATATAAGACCAAAACTGCAACAAAAAAAGATACAGGACTAAATTGGGAACTAAGCAAAAGATATGGGACCAAATTTGCACTTTGGCCATATTAAAAATATACTTTTGGTCCCTAATTTTTTTCAAACATTAACTATTTAGTCTATATGAATAATATTTCAAAGACCAAAGACTACATTTTCAAAATTTAAAGATTAAATCGTAATTTTAAAATAAATTCAAGAATTGAAAAATAGGTTTCCTCAGCATAAAGTAATTACAGATGCATTGCATACACACCTCTTGCAGATGAAACTGTCTTAAAATTTCAATATGGAGATTCCTCATGTCCTCATGTATGGATTTTCTAAAGGAATCCAGAGTTTCGTCCAGGGTTCGCTGAAAAAGCTGAAGTGTAAAGGAAGAACCTTGCTGTGCATCTAATTGAGATGCTTTCTGTAGCTGTGAGCTTACCCCCTATTATAAATTCCACATTCCACATCAATCCAAGAAATAGTAAGAGACTCAACTATGCATAAATTAGCAGATTGTCAAAAGTGGGTTCAGTCACCACTTTGAATTCTGAAGAAAAAAAATTACTTTTTAGTCCTTAAATTTGTCTCAAAACCACAATATAGTCCCTGGATATTGAAAAAACACTTTAATTCCTGATTCTTTTACAAACATCAACTATTTAGTCCACACAGATGATGTTTCAAAGACAAAATAATTAACGTTTGTAAGAAAACCAAAGACTAAAAAATATATTTTCAATATTTAGGGACTAAATTGTAGTTTCATGACAAATTTTGAATCACAACCCTGAACCAAAACTATCTATATCACTGGAACACATGATGACCTGGGTTTTATTATGAAACATAGTAACGGAGAATTCAGGATGAAAGAACAGAAAGAAATTATTTATATATGCAATATAAACATCAGATATAATCAATGCACAAAATTTACATACATTTGCTGGTAGTACATGGCTCAATTCCGTAGGAGCGGATGTATCAGATTTCAACAGCAAGCTATTTAGAAGTTCTTCTCTTGTTTCTGCTCCTGATTTTTTCATCTTGGGTGATCCTACTGAAAAAGCTAATCCATCACTGAAGGTAGATGTAGTGCTTATTCTCTCGGCGTAAGTAGAAAATCTTCGGGTCAAAGATGACATTTGTGAAGAATCAAGGTTACCCTGTCCAAGAATAGATTTTGTACTGATGGACAAGGAGCCTGAAGCCAAGTGATCAGGAATACTCAGTGAAGTCTCCTGACTTGTAGAGACATCTTTGGCACGCAAATTGGCATAATTGATGCTTGAATTTGTGAGAGAAGTAACACCTGCCGATGAGGATGGATCCTGCAAACCAGAAAACAATGATCCTGCTGCCTGAACACCAGAAACTGACATCCCGAAACGAGCCGGTCCATTTACAGACTGACGTAAGTAAGTATATTTATCAGATAACCTCTCACCACCCCAAGCTTCTGGAGGAGTGATGGAAGAAGCTTCATCCTTGGAAGATGGGGGAGCAGTTGATTCCATGGGCAGAGGTGAAGATTGGATTTCATCCTACACCAAGTTATAGAGCAATATAATCAATGAAAATAGCGTGACCCACCTTCAATGAATGAACTACACTGAACAAGTACAACAAAGAATCCAAGCCAAGAGTAAATATTAAATCCTCCTGAAAAATTAGAACTTTATTTTGCCCAAAACGGTTGAAAGTGAAACCTCATATGGGTTATTTGAAAAGTTAAATTACAATACCATACAGATGTTCACAGCTAGAATTCCTTCAACTGCAAGTCATAATTAAATTAAAAACACCACTATAATCCTTTTTAAACCATTCTAGGGTACTTCAAGTTTTAGCCAGGAGTTTTGGAAAAGGAAAAAGAAACATAAACCATCTGGAACAAGAACGGGATTAAATGTTGCAAGGGTAAACAAGATCTAAGATAACCAAACTTGATACTATGTCAATAGATTAGAATCAAAAGATAAATGATTTTCTCATTTGGAGGATTCCAAGATTCCAATTATTGCATATGTTTATTACAAGCATCAAGTATGTTTTCTTGTCATTGCATATTAAAGAACCCTGGTAATATGCTTCAAACACAATATATCAGGCTTGGAATAGAAAGTTTGTTGATGCGTTTTTCAATAGAGCAGTTAAACTCAAGAGGCTGCAGGGAAATAAGAACCTGCTTGGAAATTGAGCCAGATTTCCAATCAAATATTGCATGGTCTACATTGCCTTCCTCTGTATTTGGAAATCTCCTACCAGATGAAGGAAACAATAGCGATGAAGGTTTCCTATCTGCAAATATATTATCCTTCTTTGCTCCATTTTCATCCCATAGTGCGGGTGTTATAGGGTGAACATCCACAAGTGGTGAGAATACCTCCATGTCATCTTTGAAGTTATAGCTAGAACGAGGAGCATGTAATCTTGAGAGGGCTCCAGCTGGCCATAAATGGCTTCGAACTGGTGTTTCCTCTCCACCAGACACATTTAACATGCTTGAAGTAAATCCACTGCTGGATGCTTTAAGTGATGATGCATCCAAGGAGGCACTTAGACGACTAGAATTCCTAGAACTGGGCACTGATGTAGATACCAAGACAGTTGATGAAGTTGCAGAAGGTAAAGGATCAGGCATAAGGATGGAATCTTCAACTGCATCTCCTACAAGAGCAGTCTCAGCAGAGCAATTTGTTTCATTAACAATAACAGGTGTCGACCTCTGCCAGCATAAGCCTGTAATAGCCTGTTTCATACAATATGGGAAGCATAAAGAATAATTAAAAAAAGTATCTCCTCACCAAAAAAAAAAAAGAAATTAAAAAGAGCCTACATTATACCAGATAATATAATATATATCAATCAAGTTTGAAAATATATATGTATATAAATATACTATCAAGATATAAGCTTCAGACCTTATAATTTGTTTTAGATGCTAACTTTTATTTGTATCTTAAGTTTCATAATGATTATCTTTGTCTTCTTTTTCATTTTTAAAAGTTAGCACTTTATTGATCACTAGTAGGTTGGTTTGCACTACTTTTAAAGTTTAGGCAAAACACCCTTTCGTGCCCCTAACGTTTGCGGTGATTTTCAGTTATGCCCCTAACGTTTCATTTGTGTCAGTTGTGCCCCTAATGTGAAACGTTAGTTTCAATTGTGCCCCCAATTTCAATCATCCAAAAAAAAAAATACCATTTTCGCACGATTTGAGCTCGGTTTTGATCAGATTTCATATGGGTTTTAATTTTCGGACATCACAAACTTGATTCCTTGGATCAATTTCAAAGATTAAGCTCAAAATAGCCCCAAATCCGAAGAAAATCGGACCCGATGAACCCTAAAAAGGACCAAAACGAAGCATTTTTCTCAAAATTTCCATGTGCAAAATGATCCTTAGGAGCCGAGAATGAGTACCTATAAACTCATTTATCAAAACAAACTGAAACGAACACGAATCTAAGCTCAAAAGTTCCGAAAAACGGTACACTAACGAGGGTGGGGGCATAATTGAAACTAACGTTTCACATTGGGGCACAACTGACACAAATGAAACGTTAGGGGCATAACTGAAAATCACCACAAACGTTAGGGGCACAAAAGGGTGTTTTGCCTAAAGTTTAATACCACAGCCTAGCTCACCAGGGTAAGCACAAGGATACAACAACCAGTGTTGTCATAACCGAACCAGACAAAGACTCGGACAAGTGTTCGGTTCACGGTCGGATCGGTTGAATCGGTCGGACCGGATGACGTAATAAATAATTATTTTTAATATATTAAATATAAACCCTCTATATTTTTTTTTTGGGTCTAAGAGATGCATTAAATCTATTAATTTATTAGATAAGTAAAACAATTGGTAAGAGAAAGCTAACAGAGCCTCACAGTTGAGATGGTAAAGGCGCGGGGAGTGTGAAGAAAGGGCATGGGTTCGATCCTTACAAGCCTCAAAATGATTTTTTTGTAAAAAAAATTGAGAACCGTCGGTCCGGTCCAGCGGTTGGATCCGGTTTTCCGGTTCTTGGCCGGTTATTTTCGGTCCAATCCGGTCCAACCATCATTCCGATTCAAATGGTTGAACCAACTCGCTTGTGTCTTCGGGTAGCGGTCCAACCGGTCCGACCGGCCGGTCCGGTCCGGTTTTCACATCACTGACAACAACTCAGTACAAACCCAACCCCCAAGTGATCAACAAAAGATATCTACAATTTTAGTATGTTATAATTAAATGAGTATTAAATAAAATGCACAACTTTTGTCATGTCTCAGATAATTAAAATCTTATTTATATTAATTTTTTTGTCATAAAAGATATTTTATGTTATTTTAATAACAAACAATTCAACTATTTTAATTTGTAAACTTGCAGTTGAAACAAGGACTATGCAATACAGGGTCAATGACCAGACTGGTTCCTACAGTTAGCCAAATGGCGCGGAGAGAATGTTCAAATTGAATAAATTTGTAAGCTTAACTGCGTAAAGCAGCTTCTGTTCTCCATGATTCCAGGTTAAATATTTATGGAATATTCAACCAAGTGTTTCCATAGTTCAATGAGTTCTTATTAATGTTAGTTGTTACAAACATCAAGCAGTAATAAGCTCCCTGGCTTATATGCAGTACCACATAAATCCAGATACAAAATATTAAGGTAAGTGGGGTAAAAAACTACCTCAGAACTTCCATAAGCATGAAGAACAACAAAAGGTTGTGGTTTACCACGGACATCATAGAACGCGACCCGACCATTACTTGTTCCAGCTGCCAGCATCCAACCATCATCTCTAAAGGCCAAAGAAGAGAATGGTGCCTCATAAGAAATGCAAGACGATGGTCTTCTAGAACCAGAGTCAAAAGTATATAATTTTTTGTCAAGACCCACACTAGCAATTATCTGTCAAAAGGAGAAAGATGTCAGGGAGCATGGCATCATGTGAACTATTGTATTAACTATCCTAATCCATAGAGAGGTTGTTCATGAGCCAACTCACAGCCAGACAAACAGTAACCCTATGAATATCAAATAAAACAAGGCATAGAAACGAAACCTTGTCATTGGATGGAGAGAAGCTAATACCAGCAGTTGGCGCAGAGTGTTGCTTCAACCATGAAATCTGTTGTTTTGTTTTTTCAAAAGGGAAAGCAAATTTATAATGTCAATTGTATTTAAACACTCATGCCTAAAAGGAAAGCAAGAAAAAAAAAAATTTCCTCAATAACAAATAATTTATTGTAATAGAATACCACCAACCTAATTAAACAGTTTTAATAATCTTAAGATAAAAAATGGTGGAGGCAGTATAAGACGAAGGTGCTGGCATAGTTATATTACTAGGATACCAATGCACTTTTCACCAAAATTGCCAAAGTGTAGTTCCTGTACTTTCCTATGTTGCACCTTTGAAATATACACATTCTGAGTAATAGAGTGAAAAGAAAAATAAAACACTAAAGCCGTAGTAAAACAAACAATATCAGGACTGGTTGTACTGTTAGAATTCCATCATCCACCAATACTTCATTGAAAAAAAGGTTTCAAGAGAAACATACAGCAAGTGAAAACCAATTAAAGTGGCTTTTCACACTGTAAAATGTTTAGTGTCTAAGAGTGCTATGTATTATGTAATATTAATATATGAAAGAAATAGCTCATACCTTAGGGCTACGACCAGTTGTATCCCACAAATGAACTGTACCATCATCACCAGCAGTCACTAGAAGATGCCGACTCATCTGGGAATAATCAAGAACTCTCAACACCTGGTCTTACAAATTTAAACACAAGCGATTAGTGCCGACACATCAACTTTAGAAAGAAAAAGAAAAGGAAGTATACAAGCAGACAGTTCAAACAAAAAACCTGTTTGTTAGGGTCTTTGAGTTCAGCGGCCCTTGCACCAGAAGCAAGGTTATGAAGTATAAGATTCCCACTAAGGCTGATAGAAGCCAGGTGTTCATCTTTACAATTGTACATTACACCTGTAATGGTATTAGTATGCCCCCGCAGCCATTTAATACAACGCTTCTTTTGCAAATCCCATATCCTTACAACTTGACCAGTTCCTCCAGAGCATAGGTATCTGGATGCCTTGTTGCTGAAGCTGATAGCCATTATAGACTCCTGCACAAAGCCATATTACCAAATTGCTTTATCTAAACCAAGAAAGAACAAAACATTGCTTAATTATGCAGAACTTGGGTTAATCAAGGGACCGCTGACACCAAGGAGTTACCATATAATTACAGGAAACAAATCAATGAATACAAAGGGCCTGATCATGCAGTTAAGTAATTTTAATTGCAATGCAAGGCTGGTATGGAACCTTGAACAACAATTCTATGTCTCATAGCTCTAAAAGGTTGGAATACATACACCACAGAAGACACAATATATTTGCTTCTTAAAAAACCAAAGAACCAACATTGACAAAAATGGTGCTTGCCCTTGTTCATAAATTCTACTCTCAAAGGTCCAACTTTTGTTTGCTGAACTAAAGGTCATTGGAGATTCTGCAAAGTTAATTTCATTTCATTCTGAAAAAACATTAATAAAGTTTATGTCTAATTCCACATACCAGGAATATATGGATAGAGTCCAACAATTGGATATTGCATGAAGTGCAATTCCTGCCCCGACACATTCCATTCAAGTGGTAGTTCAAGTCCATAGGTATTGAAGATAATTATATCAGCAGTAAACTACTTTCTCCATCTCGAGAGATGCTCAAATTACACATCTCTCCAATCTGATATGAAAATAAATATGAACCTCCTTAAAGTTAAAAGAATACTAAAATAACTTCTAAGAAAATATTGATTCCTGTTATTGAAAAATATAACTTGTCAAAGGATACATTTTGAAAAAAAAAATATTCCAACGTTATTTATTTTGTGATAAAAATCACAAATTTAGTTTATTCTAAGTTCAAAAGAAAGTCACAATTTTAGTAATTCTATATTGATCAATAATATATCTGATACTTAATATATTATATACATAACAAATATTAGAGTATTTCGGTCAAAACATGTGGAATTGTAGTTCAACTTTTTTCATAAGGAAGATTGTGCATCTTTTGATTTGAAAGGAATGGGTGTAATTTTTCAAAATAGAAGGAAGGGCCATGTAGAGTTGGCATCTCTCAAGGGAAAGGACTGTAATAAATCAGTTTGCTTTTGTTCCTACTCTCACAATCTTCAAGTGTCACTTTGACAAAGCAAATAAAAATGTTGCCTGAACTATAACTAAGCTATTTGCCTGCTCTATTGGGGTAACATAAATTTTTCACTATACTTTGGTGTTTGCAGTTTCAGATAGAAAAATATAAGGTTCATATCAACCAGGTTACATCACATAGATCATTTGACTCAGATACATCATTTATTCAAGCCATTACTCTTTTCATGCCTTGTTTCTTTTTCGTTAGTTTGATTTCAGAATGCATTTTAGTTTTAGCATATTGAGCTACTACTTATTCCACCGGGGAAATTACCTCAATGTTGTCTCCACTATCAGTACCAGCCACAGGAATGGTACCTACGCTGTGCCCATTTTTATGCCACAGTGATATCTTCTTATCATCTCCAGCACTCGCCACAACCAAATCTGGAACAAAAAAAATAATTAGTTCAAACAATCAAACCTTTCTATTTTCCAGCAATTATAATTATTAACTTAAATTATTTCTCCAGCAATTCTCCGGATCTTATACATATGCTGTTATGCACCAACCAAGTCAAACCCCAAAATACTATGCATACAAGAAAGGAAAGAGATCAAAGTTTGACTCACTAGTATGGTTCCACTTCACTGAATTGACTTGGAAACCAGAAGAAGGAGTATAGCTCAATGAGCAAGGATCTCCGGGTTTGACCGAGGCATCGAACAACTTCACAGTATCGCCTCCACTTACCGCCAACAAGGCCATTGACGGATCCCTAAATTTTATCTGTCAATTTTTCACAATCCTACTTCAACGAAGAATTAGAGAACCAGCATAGTAAATCTCGAACTTCTCTGTCCAAATTGAGTAACAGAATTCTTCAGTGAAGATTCTGGAAAAACTGTTGTGAGTGAAATGAAGAAAAAATGGAAAACATTCTTGGATTTGGGGTTGGAAACCCTACATAAGGGAGAGAGTGTTGGGTAGAGAAGGAAAATGAAATTTAAACAAAAGAAACGTAGAAAGTGGGCGCCTTTATATGTATCAACGATCTAGGAGCCCAGCTCTCAATGAGTGTACCTATTAGGCTATTACGGTATTACCTTAAATCCTTAATCTTTATTCAAATTTTAAAGGCCTAACTACATTTTTAGTCCTATATATTTAGGGTGAATTTTAATGTGGTTCTTTATATTTTTTATTTTTCATAATTAGTCTTATATGTTTTTATGAATTTTCACTTTATATCCAAAATGACTTAACGTAGTTGTTTCTCTCTTGTTTCAAATTTAAATGCTATGAGTCTTAAATTATGAGTTGTTTTTTATGAATTTTTTTATAGTTGTCGACAAATAAAATAAAATAAAATTTATTTATTTCACAGTGAAAAAAATAAAATTAATTATATTTCTTTCATTTTATGTTTAAATGCAATAAATTCAAATATATTAGTTGTTCTAAATAATTTTTTTATCTATTCAATTAACATCATTAATAAAATAAGTCAAATCAAATTCTCAAGGAGAGCTTGGAACAAAAATGTGAGACCAAACATGTAATTAAGCCATTTTAAATTATCGCATGTGCATTTTACTTTTAAGTTGTTTTTAACCCCTTTATTTCCCTTTATCCTCGATGCGAAGGAACCCATGGTTGGCTTCCTTCTACATCACTTCTTATAATTCGAAAGGGATTTCCTTAGCTTGACTTTTATTTTAATTGTAATTATGAAAAAGTAAACATGACTATTTGGCTATTTATAGCAATGTGTATAACATTACATTTTCAAGTTAAAATTGTGTCTTTTTTTAAGACTATATATATGTTTGGATAAGACGAAAATGACTATTTGACTAGAATATAAAAGGTTTAAAGTTGAATTATATTTATATTTTTAGTTTTCTTAATTCCAAAAGTATACTAATAATTTCCTTCATATCCTGAGAGTAAAGCAACACTGATCATCCCTCATAAGATAACAGTCCTCTATTTTGAAATTTCCGGATCCTGATATTTGACACTATAATATACTAGAGGTTTTGCGTGCCCGTTATGTATGTAAAATAAATGAGGGACTAAATTGTTAATACAGTAAAAAAGAAGGGATCAAATAATAATTTTCCTCTTATTATTAATTTTATACTATAGTTTTAAAATGTGGACGACCAGAAAGGGGTGGAGCCATATAATATAAGATGTTACAATGCATAAAATTTTAGTTAAATGCCAAAAACCCTCATAAACTTTAAAAAATGACAAAAAATCTCTTAGATTTTTAATTTTGTCCAAATAACCTATTTTGCTAAATTTTTCATGAGAAAATTTTAGTTCTTTTACTCTATTAATTAAAAAAAAAAGTTAATTTTAATCTTGAATTAATGTAAAATACAACAATAATCATAAAAATATATATATATATAAGTAGAATTTATTGAACAAAAATCTTAAACGAAATAAATCTTTTGCACAAAATTAGATAGAAAATTATGGAGTCTTTCGTCATTTTTAAAAATTCATTGAATTTTGTTAAGAATAACTAAAGTTCAGATATGTTTTAGGCATTGTAATCATATACATAAACATCCAGCTATGGCAGATTCAATATCTCAATAAAATTGGCTAAATTAACATTGCAAATTAGAAGTCATTGTCTTTTTCTCTAGAGACCTTTCAGAGTAAAGAAGGCCATTTCCATTACCCATGTAGACCAAATATATGTACATATTGTATCATGGAGTGAGTTTGATTAATAAATATAAAAAGAGAAAGAAAATAAAAATCTTTGCTTTTAGCCATCCTACCATAGTTATATCCTATGCCGAGAAGATGGGTCTCAACATAAAAACTTGATCATCAATTCATCATCTCCTCCAAATGGGGTAGAAGATTAAAGCATACAATCTACACTCTCATCTGATATAACTCCAACAAGATAGTAAGGATATCTGAAACAGGAAAAAAAAAATGGCACAAACAGTGAGAGTCACTAAGATACAACTTCAGATTAGTATCATAAATTAATCAGAATCAAACAGAACGTGAATGCTAATTGAATAAGAAAAGAAAAAAGAGAGCACATTAATCAGAACATTCATGCAAGTGTACTACATATCTTTTGTAACCCAGGGAATCTGGAATAACATATTTCAGTTCTGACATAGTAATTTTTCAGACCGGGAAAAACTCTTGAAAAGGTCATGATTGTGTCACATCAAGGAGTTAAAAGAGATGCCATCACTTCATATCCCATACAGAATCCAATCATGAGCATTGAACTATACAAGCTTCATATTTCTTACCATTGTATAAATATAGTTCAAGCTTCATATCAAGAGAAGCCATTCTACTCCCTCATTGGTTAACAATTCTGCTGCCAGAAAATTATTTGTGACTGAAAAACATAGTTTCAGCTAATAGAAAACTACTCTCCTTTCCAAGCCTAGCCCACAACAACCAACCAAAAAACATAAATTTCCACATATGTCCTATATTAGTGAGCTCCGAGAAAGCATTAATCATCTAATTGCAATTTTTTCTTAAAAAACCAAAAGACTCAAGCCACAGGAGAACTTCTCTACCATGTACATGGAATCAGATCAGTCAGAAAATTCAAATGATTAGCAAATAACTTTGACATGGACAAGGAAAGAATAACATCATATAAATATAAGGACTTTATTTTAAACATAGATCATTCATCAAACAGAATTCCATTGATGCAACTAGGATATACAATTAAATAGAGTATATAGATGGTCCTTTCCTTCCTTGGATTAAAAAGATGTTTTTGGCTATCATGATCACAACTAGTCAGTGCGAATCCTTCAAGAAAGCAAACTAAGAATCTCTTTTTAAAAAAAAAAAAGGAAAAGGAAAAGGAAAAAGAAAAATAACAATAACAATTAAGTTTTTTTTTGAAAAAAAAATCTTCTCCCTTCCTAAAGGAAAACTGAACGAGACGTCTATAACATATAAAAGGAGAAACAGCCACTTAAGCTATCTAGTGCGTTATGGAGATATATGAACAATGAGCTTACTTATAATACTGCCCAATAACAAAAGTAAAAAGGAAAAATTATTGGGCAGAGAAGGTGTATAATCTAAATCTAGTTTATGCACTTAACCAATAAAAATGCAGTTATTTTGACATTTTCAAATTTGGGTCTTACTATTCAGAATTTTTCATACTAACTACATTTTTCTATTGGTCCAATGCACAAACTGAATCTTTGTAAGAATATCTCAGCAATAATAACCAGACCTTGGTCAATTAAGAAATATGGATGTGCCAACCATCACATTTTGTTTCACATCATAAACTTCACTTTTTTCTCCGCGGGCTTAAGAATCTGGAAAGAGCACATCAAGTTTTCATCCACACTCATCATGGCACCAGCATTGTCAAATTCACCACAGTAATTTGGAGCAGAAAATATTGTGACAAGTTGCCTGTCGGCAAAGAATTCATAGCCATCCTCTACAACCTATAGCAATAGTATAATGTCAATTTCCGGAAAACACTACCAGTTATATTTTCCCCTAGGCAAATAGGGTTGAACTGTTGAAGAGATGAGAAGATATAAGAAAGAAAATTACCTGATGGGCACGACAGACAAGATCCAAGTCGTGCTTTGTCAAAAATTCAGCAACCTTATCAGGGCCAAAGGTGTATGAGACTCCTCTATCATTCATGCCCCATCCCTTCACATCTCTACCAGGATCTGACCAAAGCAAATCACAAAGCAAGCCAGTGTCTGGAATAACAGTTGGACGAGGTAGATTTCTAATTTGATCCAAGTTTGTTAGGTCAGGCGAAAGACCACCATGCATGCACAAAATTTTGTCATCGATAAGGGCTGCCACAGGCAGGCAGTTAAAACATTCTGTGAAGGACTTCCAAAGCCTCACATTAAACCGTCGCTTACATTCATCATAAAATCCATATATCCTATTAATGGAAGCACACTCATGATTTCCCCTCAAAAGGAAAAAGTTCTCAGGATATTTGATTTTATAAGCAAGCAAAAGGCAAATGGTCTCTAAGCTCTGCTTTCCACGATCAACATAGTCACCCAAGAATAAATAATTGGCGCTAGGGGGGAATCCTCCATACTCAAAGAGCCTTAATAAGTCACTGTACTGCCCATGAACATCACCTGAGAATCAAGACAGACTTAAACAAACCAGAAAAGAGTACAGGCAATATAGAAGCCTAAAGAACTCGCCGAGTTAAGACAGCACCTACAACATTAAGTACCAAAAGAAAGCACAGTATAGGTAACTAGAAAAATGTAGCAGGTGCAATTCAGTTACAGCCCAAAGACTTGAGCTTGCATTTAGGTGTATAACTTTGAACCGTGCCTTCATATGCCGTGACCACTATCCCCCACGTTCAAGAAACAACAATTCCCACACCAAACCGCCCTTACCACCCTCCCCCACAAAAAGCAAAAAACAATCCAGATATCCTGAAAGTTTTAGATGCCCTTCTGAGACAACGTTTGATTTTCATTTGGTCAACTGAAATAACAATTCCACATGTTGATCATATATTGTGTAGAAAATAATGAACATGGAGTTAGAGATGTATAACCTGACAACTAAATAACACTCTTTGAGAGTAATAGAAAAGTAAAGCTGCATCAAAGCATTAAGCAGAACTTATGTATGAAATGTAAATTAGGAGTTCTAATTTTCTATTGAAGAAGAACTAGACAAACCTGACAGCATATGAATACAAATAACTAACGAAACTTTATCAAAATTTACTCTTTAGAAGGGTATAGGCTTCTTGACTAGAACCATAGCCAATTTCACCTCCTTCCCCTCTGCTCTTTCAATTTCCCTCCCACCAAGGACACGCTTAGAGGTTCTAGCTTCAAATGAACAAATAAGAAAGGACAGGAAAAACCCACGTTGTCAAACAAATTAAGTTTCTCCCTAACAATGTCCAGTCCAGAGTGATGGCTCCAACCCGCGTCTTCCCCTTACCCCAAAGGTTCTAACTTCTAATAGACAAAGAAGAACAACCATTTTTTCCAAATCAATTACTTCCTAACATTGCCCTATCTCAAAGTGTTACCAACTAATGATTTGTAAACAAAGTTCTACACTTCTACCACTTCCAGTGTTTTCTGCTTTTTGTTTTTAAAGCGACATTTCAAACCGGCTAAACTGATGGAGTCTACCCATTTAAGGTCAGACTCAGAAGGAACTGCCTCAATAACTCAGCTACAAACATGAAACAAAACAAAATAGTCCTAATCTTAAGAATAGCTGAGATATATATATATATATATAACAGCTAAGAACTAAACGACAGAAAAAGTAAATGGTTACTTCGAAGAAATGCACCCAAAAAAAAGAAAAGTACCGCAAATCTTGATGGGGGCTTCAAGCTCGAGCAAAACGGGCTGCTGAAGAAAAATGTCTCTGGATGCAACACAAAGCTGTTTGATTTCCGCCTCAAAGAGCTGAACTTGCTTTCCAGGTCTGGCTAATCGGACTTCTGTGAGCCGTTTGATTATATC
The DNA here is from genome assembly GCA_003254925.1 of Chamaecrista fasciculata. Classification (NCBI taxonomy): domain Eukaryota; kingdom Viridiplantae; phylum Streptophyta; class Magnoliopsida; order Fabales; family Fabaceae; genus Chamaecrista; species Chamaecrista fasciculata. Next base: position 16,531 of record QANZ01018728.1, read on the forward strand.
ATCGAGAACCACATGATCGATCTGTGTGGACATCGGATCCAAGGTCTCAGAAGCAGGGTTTTTCAATCTCACCCAGAAAGAAAATCTAAAACTATAGGGATAATGAGAGACCTAAATGAAACGAAAGGAGATGATAATTAATTGTTAAATGTTAAACGGGAAAAGAAAGAAACAAGAGTTTCAGAGGCACAGGGCACGTAGTTCCATCGATGTCGTCGTGCTTGGTACTAACGACAATTTTCTTATTAAATTAATAAATTCAAATTTGTCTCATTTTTATATGATTAAAAAAAATGTCATTTAGATGTATGACGTGGCATCACCATGTCATGATGATGGGGTGGTAGCCACGTCATGAATCCTAGTTACGTGACACCTGCCACATCACATACCAATGGTGACATGGCACCTGACTCACTCTCCCTCAAGTGTCAAAAGTTGTTAGGGCCTCTCTTTTCCTTTTACTCTGTTTTTGTCTCTTTTTCTATGGGCCTAGGCCCATTTATCATGGCTCATATCTAGTCCCTTTTTTATTTTTCTAGTGTAAGTTTTAAGGCATTTGTCAAAAAAAAAAATAATGTTAATGATAGTAGTTATAACTTATAAGTATAACTTATAAGTTTTTATAATGTTAATGATAGTAGTCCCTTTAAGTTATTACCGTTTGTTCTATAACTTATAATCATCTTTAAAAATTTGTTCAAAGGATCATTTTGGTCCATTATGTTTCAAAATGTTCAAATTGGTCCTAAATGTTAGCATAATGTTTCATTATAGTCCTAAATGTTGGTAAAATATTTCATTTGGTCCCAAATTATTGAATTTTATCATATTTCTCTCGTCTCTCATTTCAAGATCAAATAATTTGTTAAGAGGAACTTGTAACTCTAAATTCGTCGCATTCGAATTTGAAACGAAAGAAATATAATCAATTTTGCTTGTTTGACCATGAAACGAGTAGTATACTTTTAGGACCGATTTGACCTCGTTTGTTGACGGCCCCAACTGGATAGAGAAAAATACTTTCTGAGAACGACACGTAGCTATAAACTCATTACGTTTGAACTTGAAACGAGCCATATTCAATAGTTCAGACCAAAATAAAACATTTTGCCAACTTTTAGGACCAATTTGAACATTTTGAAACATAATGGACCAAAATGAACATTATGTCTTAATTAACCTTGCCCCTTTCCTTCTCTGTTTATTTTTTGGAGCTATCATTTTCTTCTTCTGTTTGGTTTTTTATCCTTATAAAAAAAAATATTGACATTCGTGTCGTTAGAGAATTCAAATAATTAAATTAAACAAGCATGGTGATATGTAGCTAGGTCTTGGGTTTAGAAAGTAGAAATTAAAGAACCCTAGAAACTAGAAAGAGCTATAGGTAGCTAGGTTGTAGTTGTGAGGTATAAATTAAACAAAAGAGGATTCCTGTGAAAACTCAACGTTGGCTTTAGCCATATTTGCTGCACTGTACAAGATTCTGCTTTCTGAGTTTCTTTTCTTTTTTTCTCTTTTGCTTGTTGTGTGCTGAACATGTTTTCCCTAGCTCCTCCTTTAATTTACTGTTATATGCTTCATTGACAAACTAAAGTGAACCCTAAAACTCTTAACTATAGATAAAACAAAGATGATAAAACTCTCCCACTAAATATTTAATAATGCAATTATATTGTCCAGATTAAGTATTCTTTTGGTTTCATGAAAGTCTCCTCGGCAACATCAAAAGAGACAGTTGTTGTTCTTGGAATTGTACCATATATATTTGGTTGCAGCCACGTGATGATTTTCTTGTTGCCATGCAATCATATATCATAAATCACACATTCAAGCATTTTGATAGCTGTATGTAATGCTATTTTTGAAAAATATTTCATTCTGTAACTTATTGAGTTAAACTTTATCATTTCTTATGTACTTACTGGTGTCGAAAAACAGAAAATCCTACGGACTTCTTGAAAAAAAAGTTTTTGTTTCTTTGATAGAAGCCTAGCAATGATTTGAGTCCTTAATCTATTATATACTGTGTGTTGACTATTGATGTCTTATATATATCTATGTTCTTTTCCTGCGGTTTTTCCCATTTTCTAAAAGAAAGCAAAATTAATCTTAAATTATTTCCTTTGCCATTGGTGTTTGAAAGCAAATCCACCATCTTTTATATTTAATATATAGTATTTCATTGGTTCTTTGGCTGCCAAGTAAAAGCAATCTTGCAGAACACAATATCGACCATGGGATTTAAATATTTGATATACTATAAAATATGACCTTCAAAAAGAAAAGTAATAACAGATAGATTGATATAGATTAATTGACCTAACAACTTTGATGAGCTATATATAGCAACTAGCTTCTTTTGAGGTTTTAGGATGATGCCAGTCTCTAGATATATAAATTAAAAAGGTATCTTACAAGGTGCTCTTAACATGTGGTCTGACTCAGAAATTATGCTCTTTGAGTTTTTACTTATACATATAGAATATCTAATAAATTAAAGTAGAGATATGAGAATAATAATGAAAGTATATGAAGCCATTGTTTCCTTTTATTTTTTAAATGACAATATTTTGCATTATTTTATAGTATATTAAACAATATAGTATATTTTATTATAACATTTTTATTTTGAAGAATGTATATTTTATAGTATATTTTATAGTATATGAAACAATATTTTGAAGAAATTCAATGATAGAGAAGTCATTTTTTTCAAGAGGAGGAATCCTTTATAACATTTTTATTTTATTTTATTAATTAAATGTATCTACAAAACTAAACACTTCCCTGGATATATAATGAGGCTATTATCATCTATCTATTATATAACACTTCGATATTCTAAGAATCAATATCCTCAAAATCTTGGTCCCCTCTCTCTCTCACAATCATTTCAACCTTCAAAAGTATATATATATATATATATATATGAAAATTAATTCTAAACTGAGCTACATTACTCTCTTCATTCCATTTTCTCTACTTGGATTCTCTAATCTATATTGACTTAAAGCTTTGAATTAATTCTCATATAAAATCATTCCTCTACATATATATATAGTTTCTTGCAGGCCAGGTCTTCAAACTTCAACCTCACCAATCGAACTAGGTAAATTCTTGATCAAATTATTCTGGTTTGTTACTTATGAAAAATAATGAAATTAAAGCATATGCCTCACAACTTTAGGTCATACCCCTTATTATCTGTAGGCACGTACATAACCACAGATTAAGGATGGCAGAGATATCCAATTTCAAGACCATAAACATGCATGCATATATACACTTTATCCTTTAATTATATATGAAATAGAGAGCTTTCAAAATAAAGCTAAAAACACAACAATTTCCGATAAAAATCCAAGAAAACGTACGGATTGTCATATGGATATGAAAAATACTAAAATGCATGATAAAATAACGAAAGTGCTAAAGCATAATTTAAAGTAGTGCATGACGTATCTACAATAACATGACTAAAATCGATCTGTTCAGAATTTTTATTTTCAGTTAATAATTAATATAATGTGTTGCAGGAAAGTATGTGCTTGTATTGTAATGAAAAATATATATATATATATATAACTGGTCCAAACTTTAAGGCCATACATATATCACTTTCTATAGGGTAAGGTAAACTAAGGTTGTCCCGATTATATATGGTAATGAATGAATGAATATAATAAGTGAAAAGAAGTAAAGATTGATATACAACATACAAGTTACAACCAGAAAAGGAAGGTGTCATGGTTGTAAAATAGAATGCTTTTTCTTTCTCTCTGCTTTTGAAGCTCCTTGTTTTCAGTGCCTCTTACTACAAAATTCACAATCATGATCAACTTTCTAATGTAATGGGTGACATTATTGAGATTTGAGAAGAAGCCCTTTTTCTTGCTTTCTCTTTTCTTTAATTTCTTCTCTTTATCTGTGTAACAGATAACAATTGCAGCTCATTGGTTGGCCTTTTCAATTACAAACATGTATATTAATTAAAATATAAATATATATACTGTATATAGCCTGCAAATATTCTTTTTCCACAACTTGGGAAAATCTGAAAGCTTTCTTCTCTGAGTTATATATATAGATTTATATATATCACTTTATGGATTTTTGTTTGCCATATGCATGTGAGTATTTATTTTGCTTTCTAGTTTAGTCTGCAAGAGAATGCTATATATTACACACAAGGCATTCTTGGATATAAATACTTAAAATTTTAATTGAAAGACAATAATTCTTTTCACAATTTAAAATGCAAATCATATCAACAACTATAATAAGAAGAAAAATATTAAAATTAACATTTTCCTTCCTTTGTCTCCCTTATATATATACACAGAACAAATTAACCTTCATCTCCTCTTCCCTCCATATTCAATTTTTTTTCTTTTCTTTTCTCTTTAAATTTTCAGACTTTCCCTCATCTCTTTTGTTAATAAAATGTCAGTTTTCAAATCCAGTGATTAATCAGATCACGTATGCCCAGATAACTAAAAAGGTTGATTCTGTGTGTTTGTGTGTGTGTGCGTGAAGAGAGAGAGAGAGAGAGAGAGAGAGAGAGAGAGAGAGAGAGAGAGAGAGAGACTTTTTGTAGATGGCCGGGTTGTCATGTCTAATGGGAAGGCATAGATAAATTAAATGTATAAATAGGACAAAAGGGTTTTGCTTTGGTGGAATGGAATAAATAAAAGAAGAATATAAGTATAACGATCTATATTTGAAGCCTAGGAATATGGAATTTTAACACAATGGTTTCCTTAATAAGAAAACTGTTCATCCCCCTTCATGTTTTCCTTCTATATCCTTAGATACTTGACTTATGAATTATATATACATAATAGATAAAGTTAGCGCCCTCATCGAATTGAAGATTTAATGGAGGGCTAACGACATGCTTCTTTTAAATAAAGTCAAAGAGAATAAAAAGGGAGACATAAACTTAAACATACAGTCCTTGAAGGATATTTATGTGAAAAAAGAAACTATAGTTCAAGAATATTGGTAATATATTTAGCTTTAAAAACAAAAACAAGATATAATATTGAATTTACAATTTGCTTGTGACAAAGTGTGCAAGTTGAAAATAACAATAACATTTTTCTTCAACATGCAGGTGCTGCAACAAGCTGAGAAGAAGAAGAAGAAATAAAAGCTTGAAATTCCAATTTCTAGATGGGAATGGTTGACCTTGGCTCTCAAGAGAAAGGAAAAGAGTATTCTTGAAAGCAAGAAAGAGAGAATTTTGTTTTGTTTAGTGTATGTGTCTTGTAATTTACAATTTGAATAAAACCCAGCTGCTTCAACTTCCATGCGTGCAAACGCAGCACTTTTCTTTTCTTTTCTTTCTTTTTTTGTACATTTTTTTTCTCTCTCTCTCTCTCTCTAAAAATCCAAACTTTATGATTCTCAGCAATCAATCCACCGTTACTTGATATTCTCCGCTTCAGCAGATTCCCCAAGAACCCTATCTTTCTGCCAATCTCTACTTTCTCTTCATTGCTTTCCAAGCCAAGAATCTCTCTCTCTACCACTTCCTCTCAGATTCCTCTCCCTCTCTTTCCTTCCTTCCTTCTCTCTTCCTTTTTCCACCACTATTAACCAACCATGTCTTCTTCTCCATCATCATCATCATCCTCTCCCTTTCTCTCTCTGTCATTTTCAGTTTTCCTGCTTCCTTTTCCTTCCCTCGGATCTCCCATTTCTCCATCTCTATACATAACCTTTCCTCCTTCCTTATGGCTCCTCCTGAAGTCAATCATCTCTCTCACCCTTGTATATATGGTATCTTCTCTCTCTCTCTCTCTCTCTCTCTCTTTGTATTAGTCATTCAAATTAGAGACTCATGTAATTAATTAGCTGCTCATACTTTGATTTTGTCTGATGGGTAATATTATTATGCAGTATGCTTTTGTTGTGCTGATATTGAGAATTCAATTTATGTTATCATTGACTGTTTTATTTCTTTTTGTCTTCAAATTTTGGTGGAAAGCAGGGGATTTTGTTTCCTCATTCTCAGAGAGGAAGTCTGGCTTTATGAAATGGTTCAGTAAACTTCTGAAAGGTGGGTCCAGTCGAGGAAGAGGGGGTCGTCATCTTCAGCAGCCTACAGAGGAAAATATGGTTTGGCGTAATCCAGCTAGAGCATTGGTAATTACAAGTTCCTATTTTCTATTTTGTTGTATTTATTATATGATTGTATCATTGGGTTGCTTGAAGATTCAAATAAAAATACAAGATAAACTAATCAGGGCTATATGCTACTTCTGAGCTATCCTATGCTGGTTTTAGTAATCAGTCAATAAAATTAATATAAGTATTAGAAAGTTGACCGTTTTCCCTATATGATTTACTGAAAACCTCTTGTCTCTGCTTGTGAAACTGAAAGGCCAATTTAGGACATCAATCAAGGTGAGATGAGATTTGATAGTTACAAAATACTGCTGATACCAAACAGTTTTTTTTTTCTTTAAAAGAAAAAAAAAAACAAATGGCAACTGATATTTTAAGGGATTAAAATGTGTAAACTGGATTTTTAGAGATTAGATTGTTAACTTATATATTTTACAAACACCTATTTAGATGTTTACTTTTGTTATTATCGCCCAAGGGTGATACAGGGGTTGAATTTGTTGTATATAAGAAACAGATATCACCCAATGCTCGAGAGGCAAATCACATTTAACATATGTAGCTTGTATCTTAGCTGTGTTCTAGAAGATTAACAATGTGACTATATGTGTTCTGTTTCATTATGCTAAGTAATGAACGCATCCTCTGACTATATTCTGAAGCAAGTTGTTTGTTCAGGATTGTTCAGATAAGATAGATTTAATATATATGCTAGCAATATTAAATAGAACTTATTTCTTTGCTTATATAATTCATTATGATCATAGAAAGACCTCCTTTCTGTGGAAACACTAGGTTGTTATTGACAAAAATCAAATCATAACTCTATATGCAACGACTATCGTGGACTTTTTTTTTGTCTTGTAAACATCCGTAATAAGTCTCTGCGTGTCTTTAGGATGATCACTCTAGAGCTCAGAAGGAGAAAGAAGACCTGGAACATGCGATTGCACTTTCTTTAGCTGAAGATTTGAAGAGACCAAATGGTAGATGTTTAATTCTCAAAGATGTTATTCCTTTCTTTTTGTCCATCATGATCTTGTGATTGGGGACTAAACACTAAACATTACTTTTACTCAGCTCGTCAAGGATATAGATGGCGGACAGACACTAATGAAGATTATGGAAGGGAACTTCAGGATAGTCTTAACTCATCTGCACATCCTCCGTATGACACTACATTTTATCCCAGGGGCCGTAGGTAAAGCCTTTCTCTCATTAATCTGGTACTTCATAATGTGCATGCCAAACACCAATTTTTCCAATAATCTAACTAGTTTACGAAATCAGAGTATTTTCAATACCCTCCCAAGCTAAAGTTTAAAAACTGAAAGAATAATCAACTTGAACTATGTTGTGTCATGGAGTTGTGTCCTAGTTTTTCTCTATATATTTTTTTTAAATGGCCCTGAAATGTGAATGAGGGTGAGCCTTGGTGCAACGGTAAGGTTGTGAGGTCACGGGTTCAAATCCTAGAAACACCCTCTCTGCAAAGCAGGGATAAGGCTCCGTACGTTTTGACTCTCCCCAGACCCCACCTAGTGGGAGCCTTGTGCACTGGGCCGCCCTGGCCCTGAAATGTGAATTAGAACAGCATAATGTCTACATCCCTAATCATCACTATCTGATTATCTCTTTCTGTCTATCTATCTATATATCCCAGGAATTAATGATGTGCATTTTTCCACTGAAAAGCAGAATATGTGGAGGTTGCAAGCAGGAGATAGTCTTTGGAAATTGTTTGGGATGCATGAATACTTATTTCCATCCAGACTGCTTTCGCTGTCACTCTTGTCGTTACCCCATTGCTGAGCGTGAGGTAGCTTGATCCTCTTGAGACTTAGAAAATGTTAAAGTCATCTTTTAGCCTTTTAACACACACATTTGATAAATGCAAACTGCACATATTACTTTTTTCATTTCCCACATGCGCATGTATATTTATAGTTCTGCTGCTTTACCTATCTCTTACAGCCTTTTTGTTTTCTGTTGATACTAGTTTTCTTTGTCAGGGAGGCATCCATATCACAAGTCCTGTTTCAAAGAGTTGACCCACCCAAAATGTGAAGTTTGCCACCAATTTGTAAGATTAGTCTGCCTTTCATTCATTCAAATAGGACTGCTAGCTAAGCTATCTCCCTTTTCTATGTAAGGTCATTTTGGTAAGAGTTATATAACCTATGAAGGATCACAGTATAATGGTACTACTAAATTGATGAAGGCAATCAAGCTAAAGATTAATACATTCTGAGCCAACAATTATTTGTATTATTTGTTTATGTAGATCCCTTTCATACTTGATATTACATAAGTATTGGTACATACATTACAAATGAAATAGGAAATTTGAATCGCAACTGTTGTTAATTAATCATATCGTAAGAGCACTTTATTGGTTTGTTTATTTCTCAGAAGATTTTCTTGGTAATAAGGCAATTGGCCTGTCATTTTGGTTAAATATAAGCTAATTCAGGTTTTGTGATATGTTGTTTCACTTTCAGATTCCTATAAATGCTGCTGGTTTGATTGAGTATCGGTGTCACCCATTTTGGTCCCAAAAATATTGTCCATCTCATGAATACGATAATACAGCTCGTTGCTGTAGTTGCGAAAGATTGGAGGTAATATTCGAATCAGTTCTTTAAATTGTACAGTTCAGTTCAAAATGGAGGAAGGAAAATTTGCTAACAACTATCTTCTTTTTAATCTTCCTATGAAGTCATGGAATGCAAAATACTATAGTTTGGGAGATGGACGGAGTTTATGCTTAGAGTGCATGGAATCTGCTATAATGGATACTGGTGATTGCCAACCTCTTTACCATTCTATCAGAGACTATTATGAAGGAATGAATATGAGAATAGATCAACAAATTCCTATGCTTCTGGTTGAGAGGCAAGCACTGAATGAAGCAATTGTTGGGGAGAAGAATGTAATGAATGATCCATTATTCTTTGGTTTAGTCAAATAATAAATAGTTCAAAATTTTCTTACTGTGAATTGGCTTCTTCCAGGGTTACCATCACATGCCAGAAACAAGAGGCTTATGCCTTTCAGAAGAGCAGACTGTCACCAGTGTATGATTTCGAAAATATCTAGTTATCTATTCTTGATTTCTTCAAAAGATTATGAAAGTCTTCTTCATTAATGTTACAAACTACCTAGCAGGCAGCTTTACTAATTCTTCAGATTTTATTTTAGGTACATAGAAGGCCTAGAATTGGAGGTCACCGTTTAATTGGGATGAGAACTCAACCTCAAAAGCTGACTAGAAAATGTGAAGTTACAGCCATTCTTGTTCTCTATGGTCTTCCCAGGTAATAAAAGCGGGAACATTTCTTTTTGCTCCCCTAGGATTATAGCAATGTCCCATAAATTGCTGTTTTATGATTTCTTACATTTGTTCTCTGTTTCATAAACCACAAAGTTTAAATTATTATTGTTTTTTTTTCTGTGGAACAAACTCATCTTACTTCTTATATCATAATTGGCTGGTGTTGATATCATGTGATTGAGTCAAAAGTCTGATCATATTCTCATAAATGGGAACAACCTGAGATTATGCTGATCTCTTTCTTGTCATGATGATGAAACTCCATTATAATAACATTTGAGAATACAGGTTACTGACTGGTGCCATCCTTGCCCACGAGTTAATGCATGGTTGGTTACGCCTCAAAGGTATGAACTATAAACTATGTTCATTTTGAATTTTTGATTATCCTTTTTTCAATATTCTTGAGTTTTAATCCTTATTATTTATCTTGAACTAAGCAGGTTACCGCAACCTTAATCCTGAAGTAGAGGAAGGTATCTGTCAAGTTCTATCATATATGTGGCTGGAGTCTGAGGTGATGCCTGGCTTCAATAAAAGCATGCCTTCAACTTCAGCAGCTTCTTCTTCTTCGTCTTCATCTTCTTCCACCTCATTCTCCTCATCAAAGAAAGGTGCTAAGTCAGAAGTTGAGAATAAACTTGGTGAGTTTTTCATGAATCAGATTGCCAATGATTCTTCTCCAGCTTATGGTGGTGGCTTTAGAGCTGCTAATGAAGCTGTGAACAAATACGGTTTACGTTGTACCCTCGAGCACATTCGTTTGACTGGTAGTTTCCCACTGTAATGAGAAATGTGTTTCTCTGAGAATTTGTTTGAATTGAGAACAATAGAAGAAAAATGACAAAAGAAAAAAAAAAGACTCTTCTCTTTCTTTTCTTTTCTATGTTTACCAATCTAAACATATCTTAAAAAAGAATATTTAACTGTTGTAGCATTTGGCCTTGAATTAGTTCAAGCTGAAAATAGAAACTAGGAGGGCTTCCCCCAGCTATTTTATGGGGGTTATTTGAGGGTGTACAAGTTCGAATTTATTAATAATATGTTTGCTTTGTTCTTTTCTTTTTTATGCTTTTACTCTTTTTTTGGATGATGTTTACAAGACTTCAAAATACAACTGCATTCAATACTTGGTGAGTGTTTTACCACCCTTATGATCAGCTTGATGAGATTAATGTTGAAATGAATAAATGAAGGATACTCATACTCATCATTCATATGAAAAAAAAAATCGTTTAATCCTTATAAATTAGTCTTAAAAAATAAAAATGAGCTTAAGAAACTATAAATTATACTGTTCTTTCAAAGACTAAAATGTATAAACTAGAGTTTCAAGGAATAAATTATTAACTCATTTTTCAACAACTAAATAATATCTTTACCCCTTTTTTTTAGTCAGAATGTAATATAAGATAGCTCATCAACATCGTATAACTGAGAATTAGGAGATATAATTAAATATCGTCACTTTACATTTAAAAAAATGATCCCCCGCAGCAGCATAACAAAAAATGATCACCCATGAAATAAGGTGTGATTCTTCAATAGGCAATAGCAACTTCCTAATTCCCCTTTTCTTTGGGGTAATTAACGTTATCCATCTACTAGAGACGATATATAATAACGTTATCCAGAATTATACTCGTAAGTCGTAACTATGAACTAGTGTTGGCAATATCTGCTAAAAGCATCTTCAGTGTCTCGTATGTCATGAAACATATACCTACGCCAGGCACAACCTTGTAATATTCTGGCAAAATTCCTCTGTATAGGCCACGCACACCTTCTGTCCGGATTATGTGCCTGAAAATACCATAGAGCCCTGTTGTGTACACACGAGCTTGCCCGCCGGCCCCTTCCAATTGTTTTCGTCGTCTCACAAGATCCAAAGGAAATGTTGCTGCATATGATAGAGGAAAAGCTGAGAAAAATAATAATATCAAATTCTATTTTAAGGGATACCATCAAAAATCAGAAATAGAAATATTAGTACAAAACAAGCTTTGAACAATAATGATTCCACTTGTAAGATTAGCATAGAGAGGAAAGAGGCAAAACAAAAAATACAGCCTTACCTGAAATTGTGGTACAATCAATAAAAATGAATATGAGCACTTCGTATACATTAATACCCCCATGTAACGCAACTTTCACACACAAGTCCTCTATTTATCAGAAGATATGTTTTTCCTCCCTTCACAATGTATAATGACATGGTTCAATATTAATCGACAATTTTACCGACTCACTATTTTTCACACGAGGAACTATTTAAGTTGTTTATACTAGTCTGTTACCCAAGTTATTATGTTCAAGTGACCAAGTCAATATCACATTTAGTATCTAAGCGAATGATATAGGTCAATACAAGTAATAATAACTCATGATGGAATCCGGTGCAAAGCTTGGGGAAGCATATAAGATAATTGAACATGGGAAGATGATTACTCGAACAAGATCTTTAGAGAAAGATAACAACAAGAGACAGGAGAAAGGGTCTTCCACTCTCCTAACTGTATTCTCATATGCCAAATAAAATAATAACTCCAACCTAGTCTCTGGTTCTAGGTCAGTCTAGTTAGTTACTTGGTACATGACACGCGGGTTGAGTCTGGATCTGTCAGAGGAAAGCCTAGGAGAGGCAGGCGGACAAAATAAAACAACAATAGTATAGTAAACCACTTCCCAAATCAATGTTTTGTAATCACTATCCAAAAGGAAACAGAAATTTGTACAGGAAAAACTAAATGGATAATGTGCAACACAAAGTACAAATAGAACTATATTATGCAAATGTTAATAATGGCCAAAGCAATCTAAACTAAGATGAACTAACAAAATTTTTAAGTTAAGAGGAACATCAGAACTGCAATTTATTAACCTAGCAGCAATTTAGATCACTCACCTGTTGACGATGCAATGCCCGAAAGGCTACCACAGGCCAGACTGACAATGAAATTTGAATCACTGGGCCTGATGCACACAGATAATGAACACTGGGTAACTATGAGATGGATAACATAAAGAAAAATTAGAAGTTAAATTTGATTGCTGAGTTAGTTAGCAGATGGAATGCTTACCTATTTGACTGCCAAAATGATCTCAAAGTTTCGTACACAGAAAAGCTGATAGCTATGCTGGGCCCCACACCCTGCATTAGCACCAAGCTTAATTACACAATACAGAAAACTTCTACTAGAGTAAATATCAAATCCGACAATAACAGCATACCAAAAGCGTAGCTCCAAGTCCCCTGTAAAGACCAAATAGGCCCTCTTCCTTGCTAATAGTACGTAAAGCATGCCAGATGCCTCTGTAGTAGATAACATTTGTCTGCAAGTTTTAAAAGTCCTCAATGTATCAAAGATGTAAAATGCAAATGAAAGATAATCAAAAGCCAATTTTGCATGTCATTCCAATATCCAACCAAACCTGGGTAAACAATTACTTTATTATATACTTTGTTTTCAACGAAAGAAAATTCATAGCCAAAGTCATGCAAATGTTTGAGCATCTAAGACCATACATTACACAGAGTAATTATCTATTTCGAATCAAAAGGGGCAGAACCACATCAGCTTGAACAGTAACCAGGCATAACTTAATGGATGACAACACTAAACAAAGATGGAAAATGGCAGAAGAGCATATTCCCGGAGAGAACAGGAATTAGGAATAAATAAAGCAAAAATCTTGAACATTTTTTCTTACCTGAGCAGCAAGACGCGTCCTTACAAGGTCCAAGGGATAAGTAGCAGTAGCGGAGGTAATTCCTGCTAGGCCACCACCAACAAAATGTATGCAAATGTCCGCACTCATGTTGTCCCTATGATTTTGTAGTCCTGGAACGGTCTTTAACAACTGTAAAGAAAACAATAACAATTACATTCAATTTAAGCTAAGGTGGCAAAAAATTCACATATGATAGTCATTTAAATGAATAGATCAAACTAAAATTAACCTTCTTGTAGTGCTCGTATGCATAAAAATTGACTGAAGAATAAGGCAGTCGATGAGCAATAGTAACAAGATTCCCTTTCCAGAAAGCTCTAAACCCCTCTTCATTGATAATTCGTGAAGCCTCATGCCATATGCTGGCCCTTCTCAATGCAGCAGCATTGGAGTGCATACCTTGAACCTGAAAACATTGTTAGAATATTATTATAAAATAAAATAACATTAGGTGCAACGTTCATGTTGCAAGTTTGGCAATGGTTAGCTTTATTTCTGCACAAAAACGTTTATGATATTGTTCTTTTATCTTTTTTCAATTCTTTTGAAGTAATTAACGATGACTTTAATTTGATGATTTTAATTTAGAAAGATTTAAGCAACAACTAGCTTCTTAAAGCTACATAAAGGGGGTTGAGTGCATATTATTTTAACCAATGAGGCATGATACAAGTATCCTATACTAGAAACAAATATTGAGTGTATTGTTTTGGGTTGCGAAAAGGTGTGGGTGAAAGCCTGTTTCCTTGCAAAAGTAATAGACCAAATAGTCAAATACTGTGCCGTACCACACTAGAGGCAATGCATTTATGTACTGTTTTGTTTTCACTAATAGTTTCTCCCTTGTATTACTTTCTTATTTTTCATGTTGGTGCACCATCAAACGTTGCATGACTTCACAAAGCAGATTATACAAGAAAGAGGTCAGGCAAACTCTTTGTTTAATGATTCGGACAAAAAATAAAGTAACGGTCGATCCTGCATAAATCTATGTCCCCTAGATTGATTTTTTAGCTAAAGAAAGCGTCAATGTAACTGAAAATCCCCAGACAGGGAAAACATTACAATTCATTTAAGGTTGACAATAGCAATGATAATTGTAATTATTTGTACTAAAAAAAATGGCAAAGCGAACTGATAGGATTTCAAACTAAGACAATTAACCTTAGGAAAAAAAAATACAGAACATAAAATAGAAATAATAGAAATCCCAACCTGAAAAAGTATAGTGAGTCGAGCAAGCGGCGCCGTACAAGTCTTGCTGAGAGCGCCGGCAACGCCGCCGGCAAGAAGCTGCGAAATAGTCCCACTATGCGACGGTTGCTGCTGGTGCGCCAGCTTTCTCACACCTCCATGACTCGAATTGATACCTCTCTGCGCTCCTTCTACCACAACACCAACACCAACCACAGCCTCGGCTTGTGCTTGCATATTGAAACCCTATTTTCTCTCTCTACCTCTAAAATCTTCTTTCACCGATTTCTCCAAAGAAAAATGCCGTCTCGCTCTAGCGTCCAGAGAAATCAACAATAATCCGGTGCCGAATCTCGAGCCTCCACTAGCAGAAGAAGAAGCAAGACGAAGAAGCCATCGATATCGAGAATCTGTGCGATTTTGAGGTTCTTCCTCCCATTGTTTTCCTTCCGTTGCAGTTTTCTCTGCTTTTCAGTCTGTTGCTGCCGTGAAGTTTGAAAAAAAAAAAAAAAAAAAAANNNAAAAAAAAAAAAAAAAAAAAAAAAGAAGAGTACTTCAGAGACCACCGAGAAGAGAAGGCGTTGCTACGACGTCGTTTGGCTCTGAGTCAATTCCAAAACGTCGTCGCATGGCAAACTATTCGTTTACTTGAGAAGTTAAAGGCAGCGTAGGTTTTCGTCATCAACAATTGACCGTCTTAGGAAATTTCTTTCTGCGGTCGGTTGTACGGTAAAATCGTGCAACTTTGCAGTAAGACAAGTTGATTTATTACGTATGGAGTGATCTGGGAGTAGAAGAGAGGGTTTCAGACTCACAGTGGAATCGGATGCATAGGATAGAAATGCCAGCGAATATGTGATGCTTGTTTGAGAGAATATACCATGAAATAGAGGTGAGAAACTGAGAATCACGCTATTGACTATTGAGTGTGTAGAGACAAGTGTGCAAATTAACGTTAGGTCAAGTCGGTTAAACAAATTTTCCTCTTAAATGGTGACACGTAGGAAAATTAGTTTATTATTCTTTTGTGAGTTTAGTCATTCACGAGGAGCTACCGACCTTATTATATTATACGTAAAGATTTTGAAAGCCATTGAAATAGACGTTTTTAAATTTTACTTTCCAGAAATGTATGTATATTCTCAGTTTAGCATTTTTATTATATTAGTATTTTTTTTATTTTTTCGTATTTATTAACAAGGTGGTTATGTTTCTTTTGTTTTTCATGAAGACAGAGAAACACCAAGGGAGAGAAAGGTGTAGAATTTTCTAAATTTATATTAATTAAATTGACATACTTTTATACATTATTTATATTTGAGTAAATTGATTCTTTTCTAATAATTTTTTTTATTAGAAAATTTGTCCACAATATTTTTCTAGTACTTTTCTATTCATTAGCATGTTATTCTTATATGTACCTTATTAATTAATTAATTCCACAAAAGGTAATTTAATAATATTAATTGTATCAGTGTATTTTTTTCATCTAATTTTTTATTTGAATATAATTCATTTAGAAGCTAAAACTACAAAGTTAAATTAAAACTACTTGTTTGTTTGGAGAGCTAAATCAACTTATTTTTATTAATTCTTTTAATTTATGTTCATCAAATAATTGAATTTTACATTTTTTTTAAAGTTTTTGTTAGTCCGCGCACTTGGAGTTAAGAGCTCTCAAAAGCTTCCACATAAATGAATACATTTTTTTTAGTTTTTGATAGTATCTTTCATTGGTAACAAGTTTGTTTGAACTTTGAAGTACTACTAGATCTAGATGTGAGCTAAGCAAAACCACATTTGTGTCATATGTAAAGAAAGGGGAAAAAAAGACATAAAAACAAGAGTGTTACACAACTTGAGCTATTTGTCTACATTTTTTTTTGGTCAAACTTGAGCTCTTTATAAAAAGAGCCCAATTCTATTTTTCAAATAGGAAAGTAGGGCAAAATGGTTATTCCAAGTTTTTTCCGAGAGAAAACATATTACTTGTTCTTCAATTTACACTAAATTAATTAATTAGTTTTTGAATAATTGAATTAAATGCATGACTTGTTCTTGAAATATTTCAATTGTCAACTATTTAACTCTTAATGATGATTTGATCTTTTCGTTTGAACTGATTTTATATTTTTTGGTCTTGAATTTTTACTATATAAATATCTTTTAATCCTCCTTATAGGGGTTGTTTGAATAATTAAAAAGGGAGTGAAAGAGAGAGATTGAAGGGGGAAGGGGGAAAGATTAATCTCCTACTCCTCTTTGTTTGGGAAGTAGGAGAATAGGAGAATTAAAAGTTAATAATTCATTCCCTTCCCATCCAATCATCAACTAAAGAGGTCTCAAATCTTTCTCTCTCACTCCCCTTGGCTCTTCCTTAATCTCCAATCCAAACTTATCTTTTATACTAATTATTTTTGTTCTTGAATTTGACTCAAGTATTATAATATCATTGACAATTGTGATAGTTTAAATTTAAGAACTGAGTCGTAGATTTTGATTATTTATGACTTTTTTAATTGACTCGATATAAATTCAGGGACCAAAATAATAAATTTTTTCTTTTTTCAATTATTCAAATAAAAAGGAGAAAAAGAAAGATTAACACCTATCTAATCTTTCCCATCTTTTTTACGAAACAAATCCTTAAAATGAAATGGATTTACATACAACATTGGGCACCATAATTTAGGACATCTTAATATATACTTACTTAGTCATGTATATGAGTCATCACTCATCAATCATCAATCATCAATCATCAATCACCAATCACCAGCTATACCTTAGAACCATTCATACATGCATCATGATCATCATTCCTATTATTCATCTCCACACTATCATCACCTCCCATACCATTATCTTCTCTACGCTGCACATTCTTATAAGTATACCTCCTGGCCAACATCACAAACGCACACAAATCCAACAGACTCAAAACCGCCAACAGCCAATAAAAGCGGTCCAACCGGCTCGAGTTTATGTCCTTCCCGAACCAACCCGTGACGTCATCCACAATCATAATCAGAAAACTACTCAAAAAACTTCCCACACCAATCACACTCAAATACAGAGCAATCCCTAGGCTTCTCATCGAATCAGGCACTTGGTCGTAGAAATACTCTTGCAATCCCACCAACGAAAACGAATCTCCAATCCCAAGAATCAAAAACTGAGGAACCAACCAGAAAACACTCATTATATTGTTATCATTATTTTTATAATTGTGTAGTCTTTTTGATTCCACTAAGGCTGCCACGACCATGACCAAAACTGACATTGTAAGCCCAATGCCGATTCTCTGGAGAATTGAAATGCCTCTCTCGTTTTTGGTGATTTTAGTCCTTAAAAATGGGACGATGATTTTGTCGTATACGAGGACGGAGACGATGGTGCCGAGGGCACTGGCGGAGGCGATAGAGGCCGGAGGGATGTTGAAGGTGGTAGTGAGGTGGAGGTTCATGGAGGCGGCTTGCTTAATGAACAGAGTGGAGCTTTGTGCAATGACGATTCCGTTAGTTAAGGAAGTTAGCCAAATGGGGATTACGTTCAGGATTAGCTTTGTTTCTTCTACTCTTGTTAATGTTGATAGTCTCCATGGATTAATAATGTCTTTGTCATCCACGTTCTTGTCTTCCATTATTGCAGCCTTGTCCAGACACCTATATACGATGAGTTACATCAATTATTATATATGTATCTATGTGATATGTCATGTTGTGACCAAGGAAGACTTCGTTTTCATCATCATCCTCATCCTAGGATGATGTCAATATGAATTTGGTAATTTAATAGTTATCATCATATCAATATATAGATTGAAATCTTATGATATTAACATCTTATTTAAAGAAATTGATCTAGATTATATATGCACAGTTGTTTGATAGTTTAGTTATTGAATTTTTAAAATAATGACAAAAGTATTAATTTCATCCCCAAACTTTACATTAAGTGTTAATTTCGTTCCCAATCTTTTTTTTGCTGTTAATTTCGTCCCCAATGTTTCATATTTTGGTCAATTTCATCATTTGCTCTTATTTTAGCCAAATATTATCGATAGAATCTACGTGGCTAATGAAAAACATAATGTAGTCTATAAAATTGATAGAAAAAGAAACTCAAATTGAAAAACAGAATGCAGTTTGTCGTTAATTTATTGAAAGAAGTTAATCAAAGGATAAAATTGACTAAAATGTGAAACATTGGGGACGAAATTGATAGCAAAAGAAAATTGGGGACGAAATCGACAGTTGATGTAAAGTTTAGGAACGGAATTAGTACTTTTACCTAAAATAATTGATATAGTTCTTAAAAATTCATGTTTCTATGTAATTTACTTTTTTAGGGACTAAAATAAAAAAATTTATATAATCTAAGGACTAAAATATTATAACATTTTTTTAATGGAACCATAATAAGTCTTGAATAATTTATACTTATAAATAATTATTTATATTATTGTAAGTATATTTTATTTGTTTTACCCAAAAAAATATTTAATAGGATGTTATCTATATAGTATATATAATGTGTTAACATAATGTTGAAGGAGCAAGATATACCTGAGCCTATTAGTGTGGCTTAGAAGCCTACCCTGAGACTTGTGAACTTCATAAAACAGAGAAGGATTTGAAGGAGAAGTCAAATTCCTTTTCTTTATAGCTGCAACTATCACCTGCAAAACTGGTGTCAAAGTGTTTCCTTCTGGCCTTTTGAACCTATAAAAAGGCTTCCCCACAAAGAAAGCCACAACAGTCACAGCCATAAGAATAGTAAGTATAAGATTGGCTACCCCCCAGCTCACATAATCTTGGACATAAACAATCACTGTTCCACCAAGCAGCAAAGCAAAACACAGACAGAAATTCCACCAATTGAAGTATGACATCTTCTTCTTCCTCTCTTCCATGTGATCTTCATCAAATTGATCAGCCCCAAAGCTCTCTAAGCATGGCTTATACCCTCCAGTGCCTAAGGAGATACAGTACAAGGCAAGGAAAAACACCACTTCATGAATTTTTCTAGGCCTACTACCATCACATAACTTGGTGATGTTGTTCATGTTACTACTACTGCATGGCTTTAGGCCTGGGATGAACTGAGACATGGTCAAGAGGCTCAAGCCCTGCTTCCACAAAAAAAAAAAAAAAAAAAAATTCACATTTTTTTATGTGGGTTGGGATTAGAATGGCCAAAAATGAGAAAAATTACATTCTAATCCTTAAATTTGTCCCATAATTACAATTTAGTCCTGAATATTGGAAATATATTTTTGGTAAAAGACTAAAAGTGCACTTTTGGTCCCATAACTTTTGTTCAGGTCTCAATTTGGTCCCATAACTTTTTTTGTTGCATTTTTGGTCTCATATCTTTGTAAAAAGTTGCAGATTTGGTCCTGTATCACTTTTGGTCCTATATCTTTTGGTCAGGTTGCAGAATTGGTCCCATATCTTTGCAAAACAATTCACCGCCAATCCCATTTTATCTAAAGATATCAGACCAATTCTGCACCTGACCCAAAGATATGAGACCAATTCTGCTACCTGACTAAAAGATATAGAACCAATTCTGCAACATGAGTCAAAGATATGGGATCAAAAGTGTAACACGGGACCAAATTTGCAACTTGAGCAAAAGATATAGGACCAAAAGTGCAAAAAAAAAAGTTATGGGACCAAATTGAGACCTTATTAAAAGTTATGGGACCAAAAGTGCACTTTGGCCTATATTTTTTAATCCTTGAATTTTCAGGCACTACATAGTTAATGTTTGTAAAACTATCAGGATTCAGGAATAAAAAAAGTGTATTATATTTCTAATATATAAGGACTAAATCATAGTTTT
This sequence comes from Chamaecrista fasciculata, assembly GCA_003254925.1. Classification (NCBI taxonomy): domain Eukaryota; kingdom Viridiplantae; phylum Streptophyta; class Magnoliopsida; order Fabales; family Fabaceae; genus Chamaecrista; species Chamaecrista fasciculata. The sequence goes on from QANZ01018728.1 coordinate 36,776, forward strand.
GTGACAAATTCAAAGACTAAAAAATAGGTCTACACAAGATTTGTAGTAGATGAAAAGATTTTGAGGTTAATTACCATGAGGTATATGAGGGAAGAAAAGAGGACCATGTGGAATCTGCCAGTGTAGGCATCAGCAATAAATCCACCAATTAGAGGCATAAGAGTGGTTGTTCCTGACCAGTAATTCACATTTTTTGCTGCTGTTTTGAGGTCTTGATGAATCACTCTGGTAAGGTAAGTGATGAGATTTGTTGCTAGTCCAAAGAAGCTTACTCTTTCACTGAACTCAATACCTGCACCAAAAATTTCACTCAGGAATCACCAAGTTAAGTGCTTTTTCCACTCACTGAATATATATATACATTTAGGTACAAACACACAGAAACCAAGCAAACTTAAAAGAAATCTAGCTGAAAAGAGACTATACTAAGAAGGTAGAGAAATCTGAGTAAGAGGTAGAGAAATTGATGATTAAATGCTTACTGAGGACAAAGAGTGAAGCTTTCCATACGCCAGTAGAAGCACGCACAGGAATCCTGCCTCTGTAATCTACAGAAGCATCAAGCACAAATTTCTGTTGTTCAGTTTCTTCTCTTTGATTTCTCTTCATCTTCTCCATTTCCTGATCCATCTTCAGTTTTGAGAGAAAAATGGTGTGTTTACAAGGAAGGTCACTGAAGGCTATATGTTACATAGAACTATAGTGTGAAAGAATTATATTACTACTAAAAGATAGGCGGGTTTCCATTATATTTGAAGGAAGAGAACCTTTGGAGTTTGAAGGCATATGATGCAATTTTTTCTCTCTTGATTAGCTGCTCTGAAAGATAGCTTCTACCTTCCAGTAGTGCTAAATGAAGTAACAACCACTAAGCACGTAAATTAATTAATTGGAGGTTGATCCAATTTAATTAAGGATCTCAAATTTAAGATTTGATAATGCAGTTGTACGTATTAAATATTTTGTGAAAGAGTTTTATCGTTATTGTAATATTATTTGATTTGAATGAGATTAGTCTTGTGCATACATATCATTAAAATAAATATCCATGAGATAGCCATGGTTTATATAAATTTAAAATAAAAAAGAAATTGGCCAATATGATGTAAATGATATTGCATTTAGTCAACAATTGATTATTTAGATGTTGATGGGGGATTAGAATAAATTATTTTAGTCATTAATTCCATAATTAAATGGTGTCATTTTTCATCTCTTTAATCTTTTTTTTCTCTTTTTTTTTTTCGGTCAGAATCTCTTTAACCTTTTTTTTTGGTCGAATCTCTTTAATCATATTGCTTAACTAAATGGACGGTCACTTGAAGGCTGTCATATATAATAGGACAAGGTTTGGTGAAGCTCATAAATATAGTGTTGAACAGCTACTCGGCTAGACTCTACGTATGTAGGGATGGTAATGGATTGGATATTCGATCATTTTGTCGGTGTATGTATCCATTCATTTTATCTAATATATGTACCTTATTCGTATCCGATAATTTAGTAGTTGTATTTGTACTCGTATTCTATCTGATATCCGATATCCAACAAGTACCCTAAATATTTGAAATACTCGAAAATAATGAATATAAAATATGGTATCTTAATTTAAAAATTGGATATATCTGATATCCAATATTCGTTAATTATAATAAATAATTAAAAGTATAATAAAATATATATAAATTATGATAAATTATTTATATTATAGAGTATCAGATATCAGGTACCCTAACTCTTTGTTCATTTAGGATAGATATCGGATAGTTGAAGCAATATTCGTGTCCACACGATATCCAATATTTTTTTTCGTTTTTCACTACTTGTACCCTATCCAACATCTGTTAGATATCAAATATTTTTTACAGGTGAATTTGCACGGATATCATATATACTCGTCCATGTTGTCATCCCTATATATATATATATATATATTTCAAGACATTATAGTCTCAAAATTATATAATAATAATAAAATAATTAAGATATTAAAAATATATTAAGAAATAAACTAACTTAAATTAAATAAAAAGTAGTGAAAATTTCATTGTAAGAGTTAATTAATTTTTCAAAGTTTTCTATTTTTTAAAAATATAATTAAAAAATATATTATGTTAAATAATTTTAAATTTTTAAAATAAAAAATATTTTTATACTTAAAAGACATACAAAATCACTAGTATATTTTTTATTAGAATGCTCTACATATAGCTTTTGGTATACAATTTCTTTTGGGAATTATTAAACTTGAAATAATTTATTCTAATGTTTGGTACAAAATTAGAAAATATAATAATCTAAAAAATATTCTATTTACACGAATAAAATATTTCCATTAAATTTTGAATTTCTACTCCCACCTAAATGATGGGAATGCTAAATTGAGTAAATTCCAAAGCATGAGTTTATTTTCTAAATTAAAAAAGCTAAAACACTAATCCGTGTCACTATTATCACTATGTACTATTGTTTATTATTGTCATTATATCATTATCTTTTTATTGTCAAAAATATTATCACAATCACAAACTTTTTTTATAATTATTTATTAAAAAATTCATGAATTGGTTAAATATTTTTTTTCAAAAATGTTCTTACCTTTTTTTTGATAGAACGAAGACATTTATTCAAAAAACGGTGAAGGAGTACAACGAAAACAACCCAAAACCATGAAACTAAAAGCTATGAGGCATCTTAAATTGTGCCGACAGCTCACACAATTCATGGCTCGAAGAAGTGAAAAACTCAAAAACATTAATATCATAGGTGAACAGGGACGGAGCTAGAGGGCCAGTGGGGGCCATGTTCCCCCAAAATTTTTGCTAACATATATAAAATGTGACCATAATTAACTAAAGTGTAACTTTTAGCTTAGTGAAGATGATGTATTTGCCCCCCCCCCAATGAGCATGGGTTCGAACCTCTACTCCTACAATTCCTAATTTTAATACTTGACCCCCTGACAATCATAAACAATAGCATAACGTAAATCAGAAGACTGAATAATCGTAATAATGGCCGCTTTCGAGTTAGGCTTAATATCATAGGTGGATAACGACTCCTAACCCTAAAAATGTTCTTATAAAAATTCACTAAGGATGATTATATAACTATATATTCATGATTTTTATTAGAAAAATATATTGACAAATTGGTAAATTGTGTTAATAGTTAATAATCAGAGATAAATTTAAAAATGTCATGAATTATGATGATTGGAACAATTAACTACATAAATAAAATATTTACAAAATTAATTTCTGAAAATTACATTTTTTAGCATTATTTACAATATTTAAGATATAGTGAACCTAGCATTATTTAATCATTTAACTATAACAACATTAATTTCTGAAAATTACATTTTTGAGCATCACATTTCCAAGCATTTCCAAGAATTACATTCTTGAGAATCATATTCTTAAGAATAAAATAATGATTCATGTTCCATACCTCCTTAGTGGAAGAAAATGGAATTGGATTGCCTAAGGGGACTATGTTTATAAATTCTTTAAAGCGAAATAAAACTGAGCTTGAGCAAATCAAGAATATATATACCAAAAAATTAATGACGATCAAACTATGTTTGTAGTTCATTATCAACCGTGAAAATATTGTTCATAAGGGAACACCTCGCTATGATCTAAAAAAAATACAGCTAAACAAATTTGATTGATTATCTCTAATAAAAGATACTTGTGAGGAGAAAAAAACCAACATAAGTTTGGTTGTATTATATGTTCTATCCACAAATTGCAATACAATTTATTCTCTCTCAAGTCTCAATCTCTCATAGTAAATGGTCTCTACTTTTTCTTTGCCTATTTAGTTTCTTGTCTTGGGATTGATTCGGCTACTGTCATGCATTGAAAGCACATCTGTTCTAACAAAGTAAACGGGACATCTAAGTCATTAATACACATAGCTTTCAACACAGAATTGGAATGCTAGATTAATAGGAGTAATATATGAAGCAAAAGTAGGTATATATGAAGAGAAGGACAGAAAATTTCCCTTTATTTATTTATTTATCTAAAAATTGGAATTAGTATTTTCTCTATCATGCTTGATGTGGTTGCATAATCAATACATGGTACTATATATAGTATTAATGAATGCATAGGGTAGATATTAGATAAACAGATATCATAAATACTAGGAATCCAATAAAGATTTGCCTTTAGGGCATGCATTTTCTTTTTCCATTTAATTTTGCCTTTAGTAAATGTATGCATGTGTTACCATGTAGAGGTATTAAAATGAGTCTAAACTTTAACTGGTTGACTCGTCTAATTTAGGTGAAATGTTTAAATTGTCTTGTATATTTATTTAAAAGTTAATTTTAATCTTTTATTTTTTTTTATAAAAAAATTCAAATTAGTTCTATATATTTTTATTGTAGTTCACTTTAATTAGTTACAAACTATTAAATATAATCATATTTTATTAGTTTTAAATTCAATACAACTAGTCTAAAGTTACGGGTTACTTTTAACGAGTACTATTCAATTGGGGTTGTCATTAAACAAGATCAAATCAAGTCTAAAAGAATGACCGGTTATTTCACGATTAAACAAATGAAGTTTGTCATATATATCTCGTTTCAAGTCCAAATACGACGAGTTTATAGTTGTGAGTTACTCTTGATGTGTACTTATTCTGTCTAATTGAAGACGTCAATAAATGAGGTCAAATCAAATATGAAAATTGGGGTGACCCAATGGTAAAAAAAATTATATAAAATTGGTCTCAAATCCACTCTTGGTCTTGTTTGGACCTTATTTGCTGAATGTCCTAGCTAAGACGGAAAAAAAAAACTTGCCAAGAGTAACTTGTCTCATTTAGACTTGAAACAAGCGAAAGTGACAAACTTTGTTTGTCGTAAAATGAGTAGGCTACTTTTCGAATCCGATTTAACATTATTTGTTAACAATCACAATTAAATAGAGAAGTACTTGTAAAAAATAACTCATAACTCTAGACTCGTTACATTCTTATTTAAAATGAGAGATATATGATGATCATATTCAATAATTTAAGACCAAAATATACTACTTTCAAAATATATAGAACTAATCTAAACATTATGAAAAATAAAACATCAAAATAAACTTTAAAACAAAAGTATAACATCAATTTATATATTCGACGTTTAATTTACCTAATAAGGGAGTGGAAATGTAAAATTCTTAACTCACTTGATAATTTGTTAAAAGCAAATGGGCTCATTTAATTCAAATTTAGGTGACTTGAGTTGGGTGAATTGGTTCACTATTTCATTTAAATCCTCATATTAATACTTTAATTATATTTTTATTTTTTCAACCCTTGAAAACTATTAAAATTAACGAAATAAAAATAAGATCAAATATAATGTACTAACAAAAAAAACGGTTGAGAATAATATATTTTTTTTTTTTAAATGAGAGGTAAATTAAATGAGTCAACACAGCTCATCACTCTAGAGCTGTTAAAAAATGGAAACCTGCAAAAATTAATATACTTGACCATTATTTATAACCTAAATTAATTGAGTTAGATATTTTGATAACTCTACTATATATGGACTCAACCCAAAGTGCCCCGCACCTAAGACAATAAATAATGAACAATTATTCTATGAAAGAAGTTTTGCTGAATGCTAATAATTAGTGCTTTTACAGTTTACTGATAATTTTTTTTTCTCCGGTAAACTTTTACTGATAACTTCAGAGATTTTTTTTATATATACCGATAACTTTAGAGATTATAAAAAGTAACTAAATAATATTTTAATAAACCAAATTTGTCTAGGAAGGAAGGACTTCGAGCAATAATCATTCGTTAACGACCAAGTGGATTACCACAACTGATTAATTAATCAAATATAATAATTATTTTTTTGGGTCAAAATGTAAATTTGGCCTCATATCTTTTGTTCAGTTTTCATTTTGGTCCTATATCTTTTTTGTTGCATTTTTAGTCTCATACCTTGCAAAATGTCCTTATTTGGTCACGTCTAATTTTTTGTTTCATATCTTTTGGTTAAATTGGAGAATTGGTCTTATATCTTTGTTGGAAAAGGAGGTTTCACAGTTAGTTCCACCTAACCCAAAGATGTGGGATCAATTATACACTTAACCCAAATATATGGAACCAATTCTGCACCTCACCCAAAGATACGAGACCAAATCTGCAACAAAAAATATATATGACCAAATTGAGAACTGAGCAAAAAATATGAGACTAAATTTGTATTTTGGTCTTTTTTTTCTTTAGAGATTGTGTTACTTAATTAGTAGTATTTAAATATAATTCAATATGAATCTAAGTGATCTAATCCATTTCAAATTGAACAAGATTGATTATTTAATTAAATTTATGGAATGATAATCTCTTAAATTTAATTAAATTAGTTTGATTATCGAATTGTCATCCAAACCAAATGATTGAAAATACATATTATATTTTAAATGGATTAAAAATATTACTTCCATAAAAAAATATTACATCTTTTTCTAAAAAAAAATTAAACATTTTGTATAAAAAACTGACTATCTTGCACCAAAAAAATGACTATTTAATCCAATTCAAAGTTGATTTAAATTGATTTGATTGATTTTTTATAGGATTAGTCGAATAATTTTTATAATTATTCAATTTTATTCGATTGGATAAAATATTTGAATTGAACCAAACTGAATCGTTAAACACTGTCACTAAGAACTAATAATTATATTCTTGGCTAGTTTAAACCATAAATTATGTTCTTCGGCATTGGACATGCTATTAATTTTCGTATTTACGGGCTCAAATGATTCGAAAGCAATGGATCCTATTTATTTCTCTGAGTTGCATCATGTTCTTTGGTTATTTTAGTTTGCTCTTAAGCATCGTACCAAAAAAAAACAAATAATGACAAAAGTACTTAATTTATGGATAATTTTTTGTTAATAAAGTTAGAACAATAAATGTTCTTTAAATTTTATTAGGTGCCAAAGCTTTTCAAATTCTCACCCACTTGTTTTTCCCTTTAGTACCATCTTTTGCCACGTCATACTCTTCATATTTCAATGCCATATCACAAGCCACTGAACCAAACCCTACCTAATAACGTACATGTGGGCAATGAAGCTTTAATACGTAAAGCTTTTATAATTTTAAAAATAAAATAAATATGAGTGTGAATGTGTGATTAGGCAAAAGAAATTGAGTGCATCGCTCCGGAATAAATCTATTGAAGTATAAATCTATCTATTAAAATATATAAAGTATGAATTATGAATAGAACGGTAAATTTCTTCCCTTCATCTTTCTTATTTTTATCTATATTTAACATACTTCAGTTGTACTGTATTTTAACTAATTTATTTTTAGGCTACTCCATTTATAATTTTTTTTAAACTGTCTCATAAGATAGAATAAAGAAATCATATGATCATAGTGTTAATGACTTTCAAAAATAAGAATATGGTGGTGTATTATTGAGAAATGCATTCATATGGTGGTGTATTATTTAGAAAAAACTATCCTAAAAGCTGAGGAACTTGATTGTTAACTTTAAAAGTTTCAAAACTCTATATGGTGGTGTATTATTGAGAAATGCATTCATATTTATTATTCCATATTCTATCGAATAAGAATCTTTTATTTGTATGACAGTTTTTAAGAATCTTCTAGTATTTTTCCGTAATTTATAAGCATATGAGATTTTATTTGTATGACAGTTTTTTTTTTCGTTGAAAGGAACATCATATTAAAATGCAAAGGTTCAGTACAGACCACCAAGAGTCTAGACAATAGGATATTATTAGTATGGTACAAGTGTAAATTTCATCTCATATCTTTGGTTGAGTTTTCAATTTGGTCTTGTATATTTTTTTTTTGTTGCACTTTTAGTCTTATATCTTTGCAAAATGTTCAAATTTGGTCCCATATTATTTTCGGTCTCATATCTTTTGGTCAAGTTGCAAAATTGGTCCCATATCTTTGAAAAATGATCAACCTTTAGTTGATCATTTTGTAAGGATATGAGACCACTTTTGCACCTAACTCAAAATATATAGGACCAATTCTGCAATTGACCCAAAGATATGAGATCAAATCTGCAACAAAAAAAAGATATGAGACTAAATTGAGAACTGACCCAAAGACATGAGACCAAACTGCAACAGAAAAAAGATATATGACCAAATTAGAAACTCAGTAAAAGATAAGGGACCAAATTTGCACTTTAATCTATTAGTATTTATATGACAGTTTATACCATGATAGAAAGGTATAGATAGGCTCTCTGGCTGTGTTATTTGGGAATGGATCATCTCCATTAAAAATCCTCTCCAGTCTCTCCATTAAACTAAATCCTAACCCTCCAATGGATCCAATGATTTGATATCATGCCACATCATCCACTAGAGTAAAAATCCCCATTTTTGTTAATTAAGACAAAGCATTTTCGGACCATCCCTTCTACAGTAGAAGTTCTACTGAACTCTTGTTCTTTATCATGACTCTCTTCAATCTTTCCTATTGCTTCTCCTTCATTTTTTGTTCTCTTTCTCAAATCATTTCATTGAGTTGAAATAGAATAATCTGGCGTTAGCCACTCCCATTCATTGGCTTCCATCGACGAGCGTAGAACAGAAATAGACGAGTAATGCCGGAATGGCAGTGAAGTTCGCCGGTTGCTTTGGGTGAATCGACTGGAGTAAGTGCAGGAGGAATTGAGTTTGAATTGGACGGCGTGGACCATGCCGTCGCTGTCGAAGAAGTAGTGGCCGCTGTGGGTTAGCGCCGTTACGGAGGTAGACACCGTCAATGCAGTTGCATTGTGAAGTTGCCGGTGATTCAATTTTGAGAAAGAGGAAACCTACTATTTGGTCTCTCCTTTTTCACATTTTTAACTATTTGGTCATTGCATTTTTGAAATAGACTATTTGATCTCTCAAAAATTAGAAATGCCAACTATTTAGTCTTTCATTTATCATAATTGTCAACTATTTAGTTTTTCATTTATCATAATCGTCAACTATCAGACGTTAAATACTTACATGACACCGTTAAATGTCATTTTAGCATCTTAATCACATAAATCAACCGAACCGGACCAACAAATACAATAAAATCAGCTTAAAATTGTGTCAAACCCAAATATTTCTATTACAAGTCAAGCTTCCATAAGGTATAAATTATTGAATTATTCAAACATCTCAAACCCTAGGTGGTTCTAAATAGTTAAATATGTGACATTTAACGTGTTACATGTGTACTTAATGGTCAGGTTATTAGTGTTGGTAACAGAGATATGCTACAGGGACTAACGAGTTGACATTTCTAATTTTTGAGGGACCAAATAGTCTATTTCAAAAATGTAAGGACCAAATAGTTAAAAGTGTTAGAATGAAGAGACCAAATAGTAGGTTTCCTCAAAAAGAAATGAAGGGATGGTCCGAAAATGCTGTCTCAGTTAACAAAAATGGGATTTTTACTTTAGTGGATGATGTGTCATGATATGAAATCATTGGATCCCATGGAGGGTTAGGATTTAGTTTAATGGAGAGACTGGAGAGGATTTTTAATGGAGATGATCCATTCCCGTGTTATTTAGCTCAATGGAATGGACAAGACTCAAGAGTCACAATAGGATATTATACTGTATTGCCTCTCTTTTCAAAACTTTTCACAGAATCTGATTCTCCATGAAATTATTGGAACACTTTTAAAATTCAAACAATGATAAACACATGTCTCACTCCATTTTAACTATTTGAGAGCTATAAATTATTTGGTAATGATGTAACTTAATAGTCTCGACTTGGATTATAGTTTCATTTGATACTTAGCGAAAAAAAATTTGTTGTCTGATTTTATTTAAAGGAATCCACAATCAAGCAGAATTGAACTAAATTAAATTGAGACAAAACTAAAATAAATCAATAAATTAATAGTTTGATTTGGTTTGACATAATTTTAATTTGAACAATTTGATTCAGTGATAATTTAATATTTTAATAAACCAAATTAAATTGCTATATATATATATATTTTAAAATAGTAGATACATTAAATGCATTGTATAACATTTGAGCAAATGAAAAGTTAAACTTAAAAGTTAAACCTCTTTATTTGTGTACACATTGGCTTAACGTGATTGTCATTCTCTATATTTCCTTTTGTAATTTAATTTCAACTCACAACTGTTCCATATACTTCTTTTTCTTTCAGTTTAATTTCATCGTTAATTAAGAAAAATAAAAGAAATAAACATTTCAATCACTTAAATGATACCGTCTAAAATATTTTTTATTAATTTGGTTAGTCTGATTAAGTAAATTATTAGCAATCACAGAAAAATATATATTTTAAATTGATGCAAATGGCTCAGTTAAAAAAATTGTTTAAAACCATCTAAAATTTGTTAACGAACACTTATAATTTTAAGATAGTTTAGACGTTAAACCAAACACCAAATTTGTTATACCTTAATTGAATTTGGTGGGTTGGGCTTATCTTTTAATATGATAGCAATTAGTTTGGAGTATTGCTGTTTCGACACTTTAATAAACATACAAAACGCTTAAAACAAGGCCCATTATTCTGTCCAAAAACATAAGAATTAAAACAAGGCTCATATCTGATATTAGATGCACAAGCAATAATCAGAATTAAAATTCTCGAGCATAGCTGTTGTCACTAAAAAGCAAAATCGTATTACAAAGAATAAGCCAATATCTTATTGTAAATTAAGGAAAACAAAGATACACAAGATAAGAAGAGCCAAATGAGTAACAATGTTGAGAAACTACAGTTACAATTGCTTCCAACTAAACCCCAACTGTACCAAATAATCTAACTCCGAATTCAAGCTGTTTTCTTTTTTCTGAATCACTTGATGCAAAAGCGAAGAAGAAAAATTGTTAACACTGTCATGTTCATTCAAATTCAGTTGTGATTGTTAAGAAACTAGGTAATCTGCCTCTCCCATCTTCCAGAAGAATAATAAAAAGGAAAATCTGGTAGCAGGTAGCAGGTAGCAAGTATTCCTCATGTTTCTATTTCAATTTTCAAGTAACTATATATATTTGTTTTCTATGAGCAAGCTCGCTTCTCCTCTCCTTTTTTCTACACACATTTATATATAGCTATACTGCTAATTTGAGCAACAACCTTTCTTTTCCACATTACCTTGCAAATTTGAGACATTTATAGTTGTCCCTTGAGGAAGGCCAGTAGCAGAAGCAGCCTCCTGTGCTGCAAGTGCCTTTTTACTCATAATTTGATATATATCCAACAATATGGTTTGGAATGCCTTCTCAACATTATAAGCCTCTAATGCTGAGGTCTCTAAAAATGATAGGTTTTCCTTCTCAGCCAAGCTTTGAGCATCGTCGGAAGCCACTGCTCTCAAATGATTCAGGTCAGATTTATTCCCAGCCATCATGATAACAATGTTTGAATCTGCATGGTCTCTTAGTTCACGAAGCCACCTCTGCACATTTTCAAATGTTTGCCTTTTTGTTATGTCATACACCAACAAGGCTCCAACGGCTCCTCTATAGTAGGCGCTCGTGATCGCTCGATACCTCTCTTGACCAGCAGTGTCCCATATTTGTGCTTTCACAGTCTTTCCCTCCACCTATGTCAACACAAAAAACAAGAATTTCCAAGTAATTAACTTCTCATACAAAGTAAATGAACACAAGGAGAGTGTCAAAAGTTTTAATACAAAAATCTCAGGTTTGAAGTGTAAACAAAATACATGGTCACGAAGCTCTTGTACCACATTAGAAATTAACAACTCAAAAATTTTAACAGTTAACTACGCCTACAAATATTATGGGTTGCATGTGCTATTGAGTAGCAAGATTTTGTATTAAGTTTGTTCATTAAATTATATAATAGACAAGTATAACAGACAAGATTTTGTCAAGCAGATGCCATATAATATCCATTTTTGTTATAATCTATCCCACAAAAGTTTCTTCCTATAAGTGTGTGGTGTTCATTAGTATAGCTATACAAGGATGAAAAGTGATACCAAACAGTAAAATACTAAAACTGATTGCGATCGCAAAAAACCTGACAGTAGGAATTCATATGATTTCTCTTCAGCTTTCACACAAGCAAATTATCAAGCATTGAAGAGAAATCATAAATAAGGTTCAAAATCACGATAAGGCAATGATGACAACACGAACATTATTTGAAATGATCTTTTATTTTTAATTTTTTTACTTCAAAATCACGTATTATTTGCAATGATGAGAACATAAGGTTTGCATTCAACATAAGTCAAGAGAAATTACATAGTAGGAACCTTATTTTGTTTTCAATAATACGTGATTTTGTAGAAAGCATTGAAGCAAACTATCAATGATGACAACACGAACATTATTTGCATTGATGTCCGCATATAAAGTCACCGAAACAGAACAGACTCATCAGACTAAAAAAAAGATCATTTCATTCTTTCTTTCTATTCTTTCCAGAACGAATTAAACAATAACAAGAGAACAATACGCATTTTAAACTACATCCATCACCTCTTAAACGGAGATTAAAAAAAAATAGCGGCTCAGATTTCATGAAAATCCAAATTAGAAAACCAACCTGTAACGTCCTGGTCGCGAATTCAACTCCAATGGTAGATTTGGACTCCAAACAGAACTCATTTCGCGTAAACCTAGAAAGGATATTGGATTTTCCGACACCTGAATCTCCAATCAATACGATCTTAAAGAGGTAATCGTATTCGTGGTCCACTTTGTACGCCATATTTCCAAGACCCAACACCACCTGAAACCTGGCCAGATCCAACAATAAAAATTGGTAAACACAAATCGAGGGATCAAAAATTACGAAAGAAAGAGAAATTGGTGAGAAGAAAAAACACAGAGTTGTAATTACATTCACAATTTCACAGAATGGAATATCCATGAGTACTAGTATGAAATTTGGGCGAGAAGTGAAGAATACGAACCATAAAAAGATGGTGAAAGCGAAGAGGGCGAGGGTGAAGAAAGAATAGTCAATAGAGGGATTAAGGATTCGAAATAGTGGAATTGCGGTGGGTGCCTGGCGAGGAGAGAGAGAGAGAAAGAAGAGAGAGAGAAGAAAGGGTATATTGGAAATGGAAGGCCAACAATGAGAACAGAAACGGAATAAACGGACGAGGGGGCATTCTGAACGCCCTTACATGTGGGGGTACAATGCGTGAAACTCGGGATATATTAAGGGCCAAACCTCATTTTGATCCCTAATTTTACTTCAAACCCAGTTAGTAAGGAGTCAATCCATAATTCACAAGGTCGGCCTTGTTGGTAGGCGATTTGTAAGTACAGTACCTCTGTAAGCGCTCATAGAGCCTTGAGGCCTGCCCTCACCTTGGTGAGTCTCCGGGGCTCAACTCACCTAAACTTTCCCTCACCAAAAAAAAAATACAATATTGGTTGTGATATCTTAAATTTCATTTTGGTCTTGAATATTTTTTTGTTCTATTTTAGTCTTTAATGTTTCCCAATAATTTCATTTTGGTGTTTATTAAGTTTCGTAATCGGTTCCTAACAATTGAATGTGATATTATATTTTTTGTTTTAAGTTCAAATGTTATTAAATTAAAGCTACAAGTTATTATGAACGTGCTCTTTCTCTTTCCAATTAGAGTCAGCGACAAATGAGGTCAAATCAGACATGAAATTAGGCTTAAAAGTGAGTCATTCATTTTATGAAGTTGGTCATATATCTCATTTCAAATTCAAATACAACGAAGTCGGAGCTACAAGTTACTCTTGACAAGTTCTTTCTCTATCTAATTGGGATCATTGACAAATTAAGTCAAATAGCACTTCGAAAGTAGGTTTGGCATCAAAATATAATACCAACTTTTAGGATACTATTTAATCTTGTTTGTTAATGGTCTCAAATTGATAGAGAAGGAACTCGCAAAAAATAACGCATAGCTCCAATTTCGTCACATTCGAACTTGAAATAAGAGAGATATAACTAACTTCATAAAATGAGTAACCCACTTTTAAGTTCGATTTCAAGCCCACTTTGATTTCATTTGCTGACAAAGTGATAATCCTTATTAGACAAAGAAAGAACTCATCAAATGTACACGTAGGTCTATTTTCGTCACATTTGGACTTGAAACGAAAGATATAAACCACATTCAATAGTTATAGACCAAAACAAACTTTTAAAAAAATATTAAGGACCAAAATGAAATAAAAAATATTAAGAACTAAAACAAAAATTAAAATAAATATTAAGGATCAAAATAAAGTTTTAGCCTATAATAAGTTATTAGTACAGTATTATCTTTTTCGTATTTAAATTTGAAGAAAAATACATATTTTTTATTTTAATGAAAAAAAGTTATTTTTTACTTTATATATATATATATATTTTACCAACATTATTTGATTAGTCACTTAAATTATTCTGTTATCTGAACTATATAGTTATTATATTAAATACGTATGTATTGATGTTAAATATTTAATATTCGATAATACATGGAATATAATTGTCTTTAATAAAAAAAAATACATGTAAAAAGAATACCTCTTAGACAATCATGGGAATGGATCATCTCCATTAGTTTTTGTCTCCAGTCTCTCCATTTCTCTTCATCCTACCCATCCAAAACATTTAAAGGTTTGAGGAAATGCCACATCATTAAAAACCCAATTCTCTCATCATCTCTCTTAAACAAGACACCCCAACGTTGGCTAAATAATAATAATAATAATAATAATAATAATAATAATAATAATAATAATAAACCCCAACTAAGCCCCATGACAATAGTGCATTCACCCTTCACAAAGATCAAAATGTTTCATTTACTCTATATAAGTTTTTGAATATTTTTGTTACAAAATTAATAGCAAATTTTTTTTGAAGGGTTAATTGTATTAGAAGAAATATTATAAAATTATATAATTAAAAATGCAAGAAATAATATAAATGAAAATTTATAACTAAAACTGTTGTATGACAAAAATATTCACAACTTGTATATTATTTTGGCCAACTCTCTATTTTCGTCCTTAATGTTCTTATTTTTCTAGAAATCACCTGAACACCATAGTTCTAGGTTTTTATAGGGATTAAAGTGAACTTTTTTTTCCAAAATTTGGACTGTTATGTAATTCTCGCATTGCTTCAACTTTGGGAAAAATTCATTTACAAAGTTCATTTAAGTCCTTGAGAGTTATGATTTAGGGACCATGATGAAGAAAATAAAAATTATTGGGAGTCATTCTGAATTTTTTCCTTTATTTTCTTTTCTTTTTTACTAAGTAAAGTGGATGGAAATTACTTAGAAATTAATGACAAAATTTCTTGGCAACTTTGGGGATCAAAATGGAATAAATTTGACACCCAAACCTTTTTGTTTTTTCATTGACACCCAAACCTCAACTTCTCAATTCCTTCCTCCAAACTCCAAAGTCCAATGCCTCTCCAAGGATTATGAATCGTTGCCCTTTTGCTCAGAAAAATAAAAAATCGTTGCCCTCCGTACTTGAAGTGTTTGGGCTAGAAACTGAAAATAAAATAGTCTTCATTTATTGGAAGCCCAATCCAAATGCAAAAGGAATCCAGAATTTCTCTTACCTTAGCATATCATACAGCAGGACGAGATGGAATTTTTTTCCCTTTTCAATTATGGTGTGTTTAGAATTTAGATGAAGTAAACTATAAGGGATAAGTAATATTTAAAGGTATTTAAATTATCTTAAAACTAAATTTATTATTTGAATATAAAATATTAGTAATTTAATTCAAATAATAAATTATCTTAAAATCCTGAAATGTTTAGGTAATCTATCTTTTCATAGCATTGCCCTTGATATAATATATATTTTATTGATAGTTTAAAAAGTTTCAAAATTATTATAAAAGTTTTAAATTCCAAAACTCAACAAAAAAAGAAAAATCAGAAGGTACATTACTTCTATCCTAGCTAATTTTACACTTCTCTAGTTTTCTTCCTTCTTTCTCAATGGACTTGTCTCAATATACATATATATGTTTCCATCAGCCATGTCCACTGCAGGCATATATTCTACACCTTTAGTACTCTTCACAAAGCTTCATACTCTCAAAAAGAATGACAAATTGACAACAAATGTTAACGTTTTTATGGCAAAAACTTTAAATGAGATTTGGTTATATTCAACATTCTGAAGTGAGAACTAATATTTATATCTTATAACTAACCAAGGGTGTGTTTGGGAATAGGTTATAAACCCAATATAAACTCATTATCTCCATTTTCAATATATAACTTGATCTACAGTGCAACACGACTGTTTGTTTTTCAATTACAAACTCATTACAAAAATATTATTTCATTATAACATCATTTCATTACATTTTTTATACCCAATTACTAACATACCCCTACTCAAATACCTATAATTACTTATACTTTAATACAAATATAAAAAAGTTATTTGGCAAAATAATAAATTTCAATGCCCTCATTTATTACACCTTCAACTTTCTCTCTCCATTCATCATTTCTTACTATTTTTTTTTTTCTTTTT